>CABEGB010001520.1:0-67846 GCA_901521435.1 Crematogaster levior
TGTTAATGACTCGAAAAAAGAACATGGCGGCCTGCTCTCAAAAAACTTTCGATGGATGGAATAAATAATTAAAATGAAAGAGTTATGAAAATGGTTTAGATTAAAAATCTCCAACCTTTCTGTAGTTTCGAATTTCGTCATATGCAATTAGACGTGGTGATACCCACTCCCCTTACTTATCCCGCAGTGAGTTCATATGGGACGGCCCACCCTGTTTTGCACTTCATTATAAGCGTGAACCCGGAGTCACTCTATACCAAGCACGCACAAAGTCCTCCATCACCCCGTTTAGTCGCAGATCCCAAGACCTCACTTTTCAAAAGCTACGTGATTCTCTGACGTCCACCGCCACCTATACTATCATACTCCGCTTTCGTCTTCCAGCATCCCGTGCGAACCTCACCAATATTGCGTTCCCACTCTCACTCCAACCAAGTTCGACAACCATGGAATCTGAAAAGTACCATGCGTACTTCACGTGCATGTCTAGCAAGTTAACCTTGTTTCTGGACTCCTCGGACGTTACATCGGGAGCCGGCCGCCGCGCACCCGTTCCCCTCGCCGCTCTCACGCACCGCCACAGCCCCCTCGCTCTCGCTCATCCCAGTCTCGCTCTCTCGGGGTAGGGTTACTATGTATTGCTCTGTGGAACAGTGATACCACTTATTGCATAGTTCAGCAACGTGTGTCGGCTCCTCGCCCTGATCCACAGTCATTTTACTTCGCTCCGTGGGATACGGCCACGCCGTCGATGGTTTGGCATCGCGCCGCCAGCCGTTCTTGTTACCGAGTCCGGTCCCCATTCAGTCCTCTGGCCTTTGACCCCCCCCTCGTTTTCCTTGTCCCCGCTTGTCCTCACCACCGGCTTTCCCCTACCCCCTTCCTCCACAGAACTTTTCTATGTTTTGTGCCCTCGCCCTCCCGCCTCCCTTATCTGTCCGCGTTTCCCTATCGCAGTCCCGCATTTATCCTCCCTTTTCCGTCTCCTCTCTGCGCCACTAATCTTTTTAAACGTGTAGCTTCTTTGTACTTGACATGACAACTTTTTTATTTATGAATTTTGAGTTTATTTAATATTTACCCGTTTCAAGCAATAAGACAACACTTTTTGATCAATAAATTACTCGCTGAAAATACGGTATAACAAATTCAAAATCGGAAATTGATACGAAAATTCGAAATTTTACTACAGAAAGATTGGAGATTTTTAATCTAAACCATTTTCATAACTCTTTCATTTTAATTATTTATTCCATCCATCGAAAGTTTTTTGAGAGCAGGCCGCCATGTTCTTTTTCCGAGTCATTAACAAATTAGTACTCTGGAATTATGAAAACAACTATTTTTCATTGTCCAAGATTGTATAAATTTCAAATCAAACTTCAATAAACGACTTTTATATTTTGTGCACTAGAATAACATATCACTTATGTACTTTCACTTAGAGTCAAATTTTAATCAATTTTACTTATAATATATACACCTTAAGTATGTATGTTCATTTTGAATTTGCACCTTGAATAACATATCAGTCATTTTTCGTGGTAATATATTATTAAATTTATTATATTATTTATTTTATTAATTAATTTAGATAATATATACTTTATGTATGTTCACTTTGAACTGGCGCCTTGCATAATATATCAGTTACTTTTCATGGTTATATTATTAGATAATCATTTAAATTTGCAAAAATTTACATTTTTGAGGGTCTATTTTTGAACATGGCTTGACCTTTTCATTTATGATTTTTTGAGGATATCACCTACTTTTTAGAGTACAGATATATGAATCAATTAGTGCAAAAAAAAACACAAAGTTTAAAAAATGTTATGTTATTTGCAATATGCAATTGCGTATTTTTTTTTTTAAATAGCTATATTCTTTGCACCAATAGTTTTGTCTTATTATTTTGTGCATAAAAGTTAGGATAAGATCTACCAAAAACTGAATATTTTACGAAATAACTTTATTATAGTGTTTTGAGAAGCTCTTAATTTAATCGTATATGTAAATGTTTATATAATTGTAATAAATATGTGCAATACGTTACATATTTATTTCAACTGCAACAGGATGAATTTATAATAATATTGAAAATAAAGAATGAGCTCCTCCATCGGCTATTCTTGTGAGCACGCAACCATATATTTTATTCGTCTCTCCGATTTTAACACGATCATTACGTACGGTGCAAACTACATCTGGTATAAAATATTTTTAAATATATAACTAATACACAAATTAATCGTCTCTGGGATATCTTTTATAAGCAGAGCACTCCAAATTTTTTTAATTAGGCGCCTAAAGCAAGCCCGATTTCAGCGCTATTGCAATTATCGCATTTTTGTTTGGACACGTAATAGATCCAAAAATAATTTTTTTAATTGAATGTCTAGGACAAGCTAGAACTTTATTGCACTTAATGTTTTAATACGGCGCTTATGGCAGCCTTAATACAGCGCCAGAGCAGCCGATATTTTATTTCGGCGCTTACGGCAGCCTTCGTACAGAGCAGGCGATTAATTGTTATAATGTTCCGGATTTGAAAAATAAAATTTAATGACCAAAATAATCAATTTCAATAGTTTGTTAAGGTTCATGTAAACATGCTGTAAAAGAATTCTGTTACATTCTAAGAAAGTGTCATTAATTGTAAAAGTTATTTTTCAACTTACTTAATCTGCTCCAAGAACAATATATACCCTTTGTGTTCCTTTGGGCCATTTTTTCTTGATAACTTCCATATCATTAGAGCAATACCATTCCCATTTTTTGTCCGCTCTCAGCATACACGTATAGTGACCACGATTTGTTTCTTTGCCTCCGTGAAATATAGCGCTTATTACTCTGTACCTTTTTTTATCAATAGTGATATTACTCGTCGATACAGCATTGATCCAATTGTTGATAATTTTATTAGAAACACCATTCACAAAAGTCGATTCGATTACGGTTATTTTTTCAGAACGTACCCTTACATTCATTATAAGTGCCGTTTATCGTTTCCCATAATAATATTGAAAATAAAGAATGGGCCCCTCCATCGCCCATTCTCGTGAGAACGCAACCATATATTTCATTCGTCTCTCCGATTTTAACACGATCATTACGTCTTGTGCAAACTACATCTGGTATAAAATATTTTTAAATATATAACTAATAAACGAATTGATCATCTTTGGGATATTTTTTATAAGCAGAGCACTCCAAATTTTTTTAAGTGGGCGCCTAAAGCAAGCCCGATTTCAGCGCTATTGCAGCTATCGCATTTTTGTTTGGACACGTAATAGATCCAAAAATAATTTTTTTAATTGGACGTCTAAGACAAGCTAGAACTTTATTGCACTCAATGTTTTAATGCGGCGCTTACGGCAGCCTTAATACAGCGCCAGAGCAGCCGATATTTTATTTCGGTGCTTACGGTAACCTTCGCACAGCGTCAGAGCACGCGATTAATTGTTATAATGTTCCGGATTTAAAAAATAAAATTTAATGATCAAAATGATCAATTTCAGTAGTTTATTAAAGTTCATGAAAACATGCTGTAAAAGAATTCCGTTACATTCTAAGAAAGTGTCATTAATGTAAGTTATTTTTCAACTTACTTAATCTGCTCCAAGAACAATATGTACGCCCCTTGTGCTCCTTTGGGCCATTTTTTCTTGATAACTATCATGTTATTAGAGCAATACCATTCCGATTTCTTGTCTGCTCTCAACATACACGTATAGTGACCACGATTCATTTCTTCGCCTTCGTGAAATATAGCGCTTATTACCTTGTACTTTTTTTTATTAATCGTAATATTACTCGTTGGTACGGCGTTGATGTTATTGTTGATAATTTTTTTTAAGACACCGTTCACAAAAGTGTATAAATTGAGCTGTATTACTAAGATAGATAAAGTCGATTCAATTACGGTTTTCTTTCTCAGAACGGTACCCTTACATTCGTTACAATTGCCGTTTATCGTTTCCCATTTCGAAAATTCCGAATCAATCAAAGTTTGTAGCGTGACACCTTTTTTTCTTTTTAATGTCGACTGTATAGGTAATATTAGCAAACAACTCTTTTCCAGCGTAGTTACCGTGTAATTACATTTGGCATTCGAGCAACATATTACGTGCTGCAATTCGAGTTCCAATACATCATTTATTTCAGAATAGGTCGACATTAGAGCCGTGAAAAATTCTGAAGCATCTTGTTGTGTTCGTTCTTTGAAGCGTTCTCCGACAGATCTTCTAACCGCTTGAACGTTGCAATATTTACGTTCAGCATACGCGCAGATAGCATCAGTCAATGTGTTCGACGCTTTATTTTTCAGTATTTGTTGCCTGATACGCACGCAATGAAACGCACACTGCAATATTACATTTGCGTAACACGAAACATTATCGTCATTGCGAAGGCCGTATATTTTCCACATAACTACACTTTCTGGTTCCTCGCAACCATAATTCTGCACATTATCAATATAATTAGGTATGGCCCATCGACGATCGTGAACTTTTACAGTCTTTTTCTCAGACGAATCAATTTGTGGTAGCTGAGATTTGAACAAAGATCTCAGTCGATTATATTCTGCAATGGCTCCCGAGTGTGCTTTAACCGATGCTGGATTGAAGTTTATCAAATGTAGGCCCTCCAACGTACTCACTCTTGACAAACCTACGTAGGCTTGCCCATCACTGAATACAGTCGTTCCCAGATCCATCATTGCATTCTTACACGTAATTCCTTGACTCTTGTGTATAGTTATTCCATAACTGAGGGACAATGGAAATTGTTTCCGATGTACAACTATTTTGTGAAATACCTCGAATTTAATATCTACTTTTGTTATTGTAAATTCTTTGTTATCCGAAGTAACCAATTTGATGGAATCAACACGATTTCCATCACCAGCACGATTAACCGCAACTACATTGCCTATCGTTCCATTGACAAGTCCCACAGTTACGTCAATGTTTCGTCGAATCATCACTTTAACGCCAATTTTAATCGCTATTACTCTTTCAATGCCAGCTGTTTCTGAAACTTTATCATCTTTCTCTTCCAATGTTTTTTGCACTTTTTTTTTCATTGCTGGAGCACAGTCGACATCATCTTCCGCTATCAGTAGAATTTCATCGCCGTCGACTCTATCGAGCATTGCCGTGTTCAAAACCTTGCACAAATAACATGTGGGTAATAAACATATCGTATCAATCGGTAATAGATTCATATAAATGCAAAGTTCATTCAATCTTTCGTCGCAACTACCTTCTTTGAAATTTATTTTTCTCGATTCAAGAATATTGATGTCAGAATCCGTTAGCAGACCTATTCGTATTCTAGAAAGTATATCGCGATATGTGTCGTCACATCTTTGTCGCATATTGATCAAGAGTTCGTCGTAATCGAACAATCTCCACAAGTCAGGTCCACCCATGGTACCTAAATACTTTTGAACCTCTGATCGAGACATTTTAACGAACGGAGGTTGTCCTTTTACAGGAGGAAGCTGCAACAAGTCTCCAAACAAGAGAATGTGTTTTCTGCCAAAGAAACCATCATCCGTATCTGTCGTATCAAAGATTTCACATAATCGTAGATTGATAAACATAAGTGTCACGTTCGAAATCATGGATACTTCATCGATTATAAATAATTCAACATTCTTCAATTTGTCTCTCAAAATTTTCAAGACCGTGTCTGACAATTCACGTACTTTGGCGTAAATTCATGAGTGACGGGCAACTGAAACATTCTATGAATTGTCAAGCCATCGATATTGAATGCTGCGATACCCGTGGGAGCAGATATCGCAGTCGCTTTTTTCAAATTTATTCTGATCCAGTGTTTGATCGTTTCAATAAGAAAACTTTTCCCTGTACCACCCTCGCCACTTACGTACAATCGCAGAATCTGATTTTTATTTTGTAAAACTTGACATACCCTGTCGAAAACTCTTTTCTGGTCTTCGTTCAATCGCGACATCATTTGCGGTAAGTTAATCGGCATGTCAATCTTGCCAAAATCTTCCAAATCTTTCATCGCGCCGTCAGCTTCTATCGGATGGCAATCCAGTTCATCGTCATCGAATTTGTCTACGTCTGCTGTTTTCAGATCATTTTCGCGCTTCTCTATTAATTCAGCAACGTTTTCAAAAGCTTTTTGTATTTCTTCAAGCCTTTCATGATATTTCATTGCCTTCGTTAAAGCAGACTCTGAATTCTTAAAGGCATCCGTGTAAGTCTCCCATGTACCTCTGAGTTCACTCAAATCTCTCCATGGTTTGAACAGAAGAAGTAGCGAGTAGAAGTACTTTTCGGGTTCAGTTTTTACATTAAATCGATAATGGTTAATTAAATAACACTTTTTTCGTTTCTTTGCAAATAAACCCGATACCAGTTCGTAATATTCGATTTCCTCACTTTTTGGCATCCGTTTCGTAATTTCCCAGAATCTGGCAAAATCATACAAATTTAATGATTCTAATTCCTTAGGTCTGTTTGGATAGTAGTCATCGATGAGCGACGGACAATAGATATTCGTAGAATTTTCATCAAGAGCTTCAATTTCCTTGAACGTTTTAACTTTTCTATTTCTCACCTCATTAACATCAATCCATTTGACAAGGGTATCACTATCCGTACCATACAAGGGATTCCCTAATAATGTATCCGCAGCTTCTAATGCACCGCATTCTCTGTTATTCAATGAACGCATCGCAAAATTCCACAGTTTTGATGCCAAGGGTTTATTGGAATCTATCATTGCAAAGTCTATATTGCATTTTTCTGACTTTGTCGTGTATTTTGTTAAATATGAGTTTAAAAACTCTGAGTTTTCTCCAATAAATTGTATGTCCATATTTCCTTCCCAAGCCAATTTGATAGCCGGATTATAATCATTGATAAATCTTTCCGACTTTTTGCGAGGAAGATCGTACAATCTGCTCTTACTGCGTAAATTTTTTCTACCCACTATCGAAGTGACGACGTCTCTTAAAACGAAATTTTTAGTAACTGGCCGAGGAAAATCGAACCGACACTTTTTGTAAATATTTGTTTTGGTTTTTTTTGTACGCATGCAATACGAATTATGTTTATGATTCTGATCACTTATAACCGTTTCGTACAACGTTGGCGAAACGTTTTCATCTGGAATTTCACACGTAACGTATTTTCGAATGAACGTAACTACTTCTTCATCCGGCGATTTTCCTAGCACAGGAGCATCTTTTATCCAAATCATGCAATGCATGTGCTGGATACCTCTAGTTTGATATTCTAGTCGCCAGAAGTAGTGATTAACCTCTCCTATTGGGTTATCGGTTGAACAAATAAAATCAATCATGGCTTTGAATTTTATGCACATGAATCTAGACGTGCTTACAGGATCGTATGCGATTAGTTCACTGATGCACAACTTCTTTTTATCGGGATTCATGTCTCGTAAATATTCACCCAAATCGGACCATTTCCATTCACTAGGACTCAAAGTCAAAAACCACGTCGCCGGGCCGTAATGCAGAGTCATGCATTTTACATTATTGGACGGCTGTCGCCAAAACTGATCCGTATTTCTCAATTTTGCGAAAATACTTGTTAAATTCGATTCCAATTGTTCGTCTTTTAATTCCTTCAAGTATCTACCAGCAGTGTATCTCTCTCGTGGGTTAGCAACCATCATCGTATAATAGATACCGTTTTTCAATTGTCGGTAGTTAGCATCATTGAGAAGGAAGAACAGATACTGCAGATTCAATCTGAATCTACTGTGTTTCGACATCAATCGCGTTCTGATGAATAAATAATCCGGCAATGCAACATTTCTATCTTCTCGTTGTCCATTGACACCTTCGGGATATAAATCGGGAAAACACATGACGTCCAAATATTTATAACGATTATCCACTGAAACATCTTCGATTTTCAACATTTGATAAAGTTTGAATGCAGATTCGTTATCGATCCTTTTCACGTGCATTGGATATATTGTATACTGATCATTAATATCCGAATCTTTGGTGATTTGCGTCAAGAAAGCCTTACGTTTCGAAACACACACTGTTTGATTATTATTATCATCTTTATTGTACTGTACAGTGTCCTCAATCACCTCATCTATTTCATTATTGTCGTCATCGCTTTCATCATTGATGATCTGATATTCTGTTTCTTGCAACTTATTATTTAATAAATCATCAGACGACGCTGGAAGACGAATTTCCGAATAGTGAGGATTATTATCTTTCAACCATTGTAAAGCCTTATACACTTTATTAATATCCACTAAATTTTCCCAAACAATTTTTGACTTTTTGGGTATACCTCGAACGAGGATGTGCAACTCGTGATTCAAATTTATAGGTTCTTCCGGAGGACATACCTTATCTAATGTTTCTTGTAAAGGCAGAGGCAAATGAAATGTTCTACCACGTACTTTGCGGATCATTTTTCTGTGCGGCATATGTTTGTTTGAAACAGCGCTCATCATTTGCACTACTTGGAAACTGCTCATTCTCTTGATTAACATTTTTTCGTAATCATTGAAATCCGACAAAACATCTGGTAATGGTTTTACGGCAAGATTATTCAAAACGCAAGTAGAAGGCCACGTACCTTTCCGAAATTTCTCCAAACAAAGCTTACAAATAAATCCAGTATTGCTATTGTGTTCTGTTACGTAAGTCATCAGATTTTTCCAAAATGGTCCCTCTACTTGTTTTCTAAGTTTTTTGAGTTCAGAAACGTCACTACTCATACATAGTTTTTCGCAAGAGATACAAGGTAAACGTGGTGTATCCAACAATCGCTTTTTCATAACTTTAAACGCTTCGTAATTTTGCAAGAAAATTTTTTCCTCGATCAAACTGACATCAGTTAAATTTTTTTGATAAAATCTTATTTTATTTTTTATATCATTGGAAATTTCAAGCAATTTATTCATATTGAGAAATTTTAAAGCTGAAAACAAATGACGAAACTTTTTATAATTGTCTATCAATTTGTAGACATTTCTTCGAATATTCCTCACGAGAGGAAAATGAGGTGATAAAGTGTTTATCGTCGCAACGTATGACTTGCAAAGATTTAAATTTGCATAGCATTCCGGAGGATGTCCTAATTTGCTACTCGTATGTGAAACGGAACAATTTTTGAGCTGTGCCATAAATTTATCATTCATTATATTCTTCAAAGTACTTCTTTCAAACTGTTCCAAAAATTGTACAAACTTTTCCACAGAAACATCACTTATGCGGCATTTATTCTTATCACAGTACCATATTTTTAATTTTTTACTATTGTTATCTATTAATGGCAAAACATTAATCACTGCGTGAGGAGAGGATTGTGCCGTTATAAGTGGTTGCTCAAACTTTTTTCTTTGCTCGTAAGCAGTTTCATAAAAATACGCTTCGGTAGACGAAGTATGTTTGGATGAGCCGCAAAGAGCTCTAATTCGATCGCTTTTCGGACATTTCAAAATCTTACACTCACTGAATCGCAATAACGCAGCTTTAGCAACATTTTTCAAATACAAAAACACTTTTCTTGCTGCACTAACGTACGATTTTTTTGCTATCATACACCACTTGAATATCTGTTCAGCTTCCAATCGAGCACACATGGTCGGTTTATTAATTTTTTTCGATATCTGTCGAATATATAACTCTGAGCACTTTGGAAAGTTAAAACACTTTTGCCAAGATCGAATAGTATTGAATTTTTTCTTCAATCTCTTGAATATCTTCGATTTTTGTATGATGGATTTCTCGTCACGTTTTGCGTTGCACTTTTTGTTATACAATTTTTTTGAGTCGGGATGTTTTTGTCTGAATTTTCGTTGGCGGTCGCTTTCACTGGCAGCATTTTTCAAATAATTTTTTCTTTTGAAGTACCGTTTATTTTCTAAATCTTTTTGATATTCATCAATTTGATGCCTTCTTTTACGCAGACCTTCAGGATTTTTTTTGTACAGATCACGCATCTTCTGACATTTTGTTTCAGGATTTTTTTTGTGCAGATCGCGCATCTTCTGACATTTTGTCTCAGGATTTTCTTTGTATAGATTACGCATCTTCTGACATTTTGTCTCAGGATTTTTTTTTGTGAAGATCACGCATCTTCTGACATTTTGTCTCAGGATTTTTTTTGTACAGATCACGCATCTTCTGACATTTTGTCTCAGGATTTTTTTTGTGCAGATCACGCATCTTCTGACATTTTGTCTCAGGATTTTTTTTGTACAAATCACGCATTTTCTGACATTTTGTCTCAGGATTTTTTTTGTGCAGATCACGCATCTTCTGACATTTTGTCTCAGGATTTTTTTTGTACAGATCACGCGTTTTCTGACATTTTGTTTCAGGATTTTTTTTGTACAGATCACGCATCTTCTGACATTTTGTTTCAGGATTTTTTTTGTACAGATCACGCATCTTCTGACATTTTGTTTCACGATTCATAACATATTTTTGTTTGTGAGAAATAGTATCTTTTTCGAGTCGTTTCGAACGCTGTTCTTCAGTTTCTTTGCTACGTACAAGTCTTTTTCTTAGTGCATCCGCCTCTCGTCTTTTCAATGTCTCCAAAGGCAATAGCGTTAATGGAGCAGTTGTATTAGAGAGGTATGGAAAATGAGTTATTGTTTGTCTTGCAAACATTGCGGCTAAATGAGGTCTTAGCAAAGATCGATCATACGTCACGATGCAAGGATTTATGCCGAACAGAATCGATGTAGCAATCGCAATTGCCATAGGACCACAATTATAACTGTCGCCTTGCGACTGAACTTTAGGAAAAACTATCGAATTGTTTTGAAAGTCATAAAAGGGAAATAATCTCTCCACAAAAATTCGAATTTTTTCATTCAAATGTTGTATATTTGCATTACGACTGCCTTCATGAGAATCATATATAATAACAGACTTTGCGTCATAATGGCAAGTAATCCAATGTCCGCCACCGAAATCACTGTGTAGTATTTGCAAATGCTTCTTCTTTGAATTATCGAGTGGAACAATCTGCTCGGGAAATATTGTCAGCCATACAGGTTGAGGTGCATAATCAGAATTTCTTTCGAGTAGCGCATGGAAACTATCTATTATTGTTTCCGTCAACCATTCTTTGGAAGCCAAAATGTCTCTTTCCGTATTGCCGTAATAAAACTTGTGACATTGATCCATTTTCAATTGATGCTTGGAACAGTTTTATTTATAAATATACAGCACTTGAGGCAACCTTGTAGTAATGCAAGTATTACAAACCAAATTTTTCTAATTAGGCGCCTAGGGCAGCCAGAATTCAGCGCTATTCAGCAGCCGATATTTTAATTCAGCGCTTTGCTATGGCAGCTTTTATACAGCGCCTAAGCTGCTGATTATCCTTTTTTAATCTGTAAAATAAAACAGTTGTATAAATAGTTAATAAAACAAACAAAAGTTAATTAATTACATTAAACTGGCGTTGCAGAAAAATTTATATAAAATTTTCTGCAACGCTAAAATAATCAGTACATGCAATATGTCTCCTAAGAATACTTGCTCTGTTATCTATAAATTCTATATATAAATAGATCCTCTTTATCAACTAAAGCCGATAGCAAGAAATCTATGTAAAAATATTAGGGTCAAAAATTTAAAGGTCAATCTAATTTTTCTAAATGGATACATTCTAAATTTTTTTAAACATATCTATTCCTCGCAACATTCGATGTAAATAATTATAAAGAAAACCACCTTAAATTTTTCAATTGTTTCATTTATTGATAATATTACGTCAATAGTTTTATGCACAAAATGATGAAGAATCAATGTTTAAAAAAAATATCTTGCAAATTTACTTTTTCTTGAAAACAACTATGTTTGCTTTACATACATTCGATTTTTTTAATAAACATTGATCAATAAATTTAATATTATATATTTCGAGAGCAATAAATTAGGGAAACATTTTAGGACTAGAATGATAACAGCAATTAATTGCATTTATATACTTTACTGTTGTTAGCGAGTTAGGATAGCCGTAAGTTCGGATCAATTTTTGTTAAACATCGAGCAATAAATATTGACATTGTTTATTTTCGGAGCATTTAGTACAAGAGATAATTTTATAAGTCAATGTGATTAACTACTTATTTTTTTGTAATGCCACTTTTGTATGTTCACGGTTTTATGTTGGTATATTTTTAAAAATTAAATATTTTTGAAAATAATGATTTGAATTTCTGTTTACAGTATCTTTGAGCAATTAATTAGCAATAAATTTTATTGTATTTGTTTTTTAATTTACCTTTTATTTTAAGTGTTTTTCGTTAGTGGGGGTGCTAGCTTAATGGCAAGTCAGCACCCCCATCTTTAATGCCATTTTCCTGCTAATCGGTAAAAGCAATAAAATTGCGCTTAGGGCAATAAATTAGCAATAAATTAGCACTTAATTATGCACTGTATTCGAACCCGATTTTTCATGGTGGGGGTGCCAGGTTAATATGGGTCATTGGACATATGTACATATATGCAATTATTTGATATCAAACTCACTTGAACGAAAAAAATAATTAAATGATTTAAATATATCATTTTTCAAATTAAGAAAACTAATCAAAAACTTTGTTTAATATAAGATCATTGATTGATCTTTAAAAAGGCGAATGTCTCAATTCTTACTATTTAGTAATACGCGGTCACGAATATATTAATTGTTTATTGTCTAATCAAACTTTGTTTATAAAGTGTGTTTGTTTCAATCATAATGTGCCAATTAACTAATAGTTCAGTTATATATTTGTATCATTTACACAATTTCAATATTAGATTAACGTCTTTTATTACCAAATATTACCAAATATTACAAAATATGTCATTGATGAAATATGTCAATAACAAATATGTTGATGACGAAATTGCATATAGGAAACTTAATCCAGGAACAACATATTGTATTTGTTATACATACAATATATACATACATAAGTTATGATGATTTATGTACAATTATTTGGATTTGATAAAAGTATAGAAAGTAATTACCTAATTGGAGTAGCCAAAAATGCCTTCCAAAGCAGAGAAAAAGCCTCTCTGCGTATAGCCACCGTCTATGCCACACTTTATACAAGTAATTTCCTGCAACATTTTAATATAGATCAATAACTTTGATTATTTTTGGCATCACATTATTAAAACCAGACATTCCATACATCCTACATTTAATTTTTGCTATTTTTCAATAAATCAAGTTATTCATAAGGTTGTTTATATCATCCTGTATATATATTTATACGTAATAATGATTTAGCAGCATATATGCACTAATTATCTGAACGAAATTAAAATTTTTACTAAAAACTGTGTATATTAATTTTAAAAAATTATAAAATTGTACGAAATAGTTGTCTAATTTCCTACAAAAGTAATAATGCAAAATAGTTGTTTAATTTTCTACAAAAATCATAATACACATCCAATTTTGCAATTGTAAGCGTACACTGAGAAAAAAGGTTGTTGATTCAATAGTATATTTGTGTTTTAAAAAAATATTTCATTAATTTAAACCACCACACTCAATACCATTACATAATATAATAAATTTAATTAAAAAACGATATATTTGTTTTACACAACATAAAGATATTAACAATAAACAATTAATATATTCGTGACCGCGTATTACTAAATAGTAAGAATTGAAACTTTGATTCGCCTTATTTTTACGGTCGCGCCAAGATCTTTTTGGCCAATCAAGGATCTGCGCTATCGCAGTATAAAGATATTAAAAATATTTTTTAATCCAATAATATATATATTGTGTTTCTTTAAATATATATGCAATTTCGTCGATTAGATATTTAATAGCAAAAAATTGATCTAATATTGAAATCGTGTAATTAATACAAATAATTGAATTGCTGAGTAATCTGCATACTGTGATTGAAACAAACACACTTTGACAGATATCGATAGTGTTAATTTTCTAGATTTGAAGAGTGCTATCATTACATCATTGCTAATTATCTTGCATATACTTATACGTAATAATAACTTAACAGCATATATGCGTTAATTAATTTATAATAAATAAATGTTTTGGTGCGTATAATATAAAACAATTACCTGATTAAAGCGGCGGTTTTTTCGACGCACTGGAAATTATTGCTGTCGGTGACTTTGAAACGGTAGCAACTCACACACAGGACTTTGATCACACGCGGCCAGGAACAACACACGTGTCGCGCGACATCGAGGGAGCGCAAGCCACGAGCCGCGGAATGCCAGGACCGCGTGAAGTGGTGGGCGAAGAAGGCGCCCGAGGAAGAACGGCACGTTGTATTCTGCAGCATCCAGAAATCCGACTCGGCGGCATCACGAGGCGAAGGAATTTCACCATCGCCACCAGTCGACAACGACCCTACTGGGAGGAGGTCGGAAGGGCAATTTGACGATATGGCAGCGGCGTAAGCCCGGGGTGCTTTCGCCTCCCGCACAGCATTGTACAAGTCGCGCGGCAGCGATAAGACGTATCATAACGGGATTGGGCACGCGATTACGCACCCCTGTCGCGCATCCCTGGCAAGGCCGCAATCTATCGATTCTAGATCGCGAAATTCATTGACTCAACGATTAGTCGTGTCACGATATCGGAATAGACAAGGTGTCAGTTTTCATACTTTAATATTTTTTGATTGAAATATATTTAAGTATTTAAATTAATTATGTCATGTTAGATTTATTATGCCATATTTAATTTTCAATATTTAAATTATTTAAGATTAAATAATAATTCGTGAACATATTTAGTTAAGAATAAACAACTGTTTTTTCTCAGTGTACCGCGAAGTGATTCAATAATTGTAAACGTGTGTCTCGAGTGTGTGGGATAATTGCCATACAGCGAAAGTTGAGATATATCGAACCCGCGTGTGACAAGAATATTAATATTTTACGATTAGTATGTATCGATTGCGACTTCGCGGATCGTGTTATGGTTCTGGGGCATTTCCCGAACGCGTTACGGTATGCGGAATTCGGTGACGACGTTTTTATACACAGGAATCGACAATTCTCGCTCACGAAAAGATAATCACGATGTGCTCGCACACTTGGTGGCGCAATAAATATTCTACTTCTGCGGAACGAAATTTCGATGAATTATCGTTAATGATAAATTATCTTTAATAAATTTATTTGTTAATAAATTTAATGTGATTAATGAATCGACGCGGGTTGTTAATATCTTCCGACTTTTCTACTGCGTTCAGTACACACACAAAATTGCATTCGCACATACGACAAATATAAGATTAAACGCAACAGCAATTACGAAAGCAAATCGATACATACTAATCGCAAAATATTAATATTCTTTACTTATATAAAATTTTAAAATAACGGAACTCCAAATTCGAAATGACAGACAAAGATGTAAGTATCGTTGTTCCTTATTATATAACATTATTATGTTATTATATTCTATAATATAATATATCTGTAATATTCTTTATTTATATTTAATTTTAGATAGTAATGAGTGACGCCGACCCCGTCGCCACCGGCCCCGTTGCCGCCAACCCCGTTGCCGTCGGCCCCGTCGCCGCCGGCCCCGTCGCCGCCCGCCCCGTCGCCGCCGGCCCCGTCGCCGCCGGCCCCATCGCTGCCAATTCCGCCACCGCCGGCTCCGTCCCCGCCAACCCCGTCGCCACCGGCCCCATCGCCACCAACTCCGAACGTAGAGGTACACATATTTTAATTAATTTTTGTTAATAACATTTTGTTTTCCGAATTATGTATATACAATTTTATCAAATAGTTTAAGTGAAATCGTGTAAATGATATAAATAATTAAACTGTTAATTAATCGACACATTGTGATTGAAACTAACTTTATAAACAGAGGTAGATTATGTTAGTTTTCTTGATTTAAAAACTGCTATATTTAAATTATTTAATAATTTTTTTCGTTCAAATAAGTTTGATCAAAAAATTGAATATACATATGTTTCAGGAAATAAAATACATATAACATTGGATCAAAGAAATATTCAATCAAAACGTTATTTTTGAATTAAGTTTCTCATATAACGGTATTAAGAGCATTGTTGAAAAAAATATCGTTATTTATCAAAAGTTTATTTTGTTATTGCAATATTGTGATTAAAAAACTGATAAATTTACTTGAGCGAAAAAAATAAAATTAAATGATTTAATAATACTTCTCAAATCAAGAAAACTAACACAATCAACCTTTGGCTAGAAAAATATGTTTGTTTCGATAATAGAATGCGAATTATCTAATAGTTCAATTATACGTATGAATTACACGATTTCAATATCAGATTAATATTTTTGCTATTAAATATCTAATCAGCGGAATTGATATATACCTAAATGTACCTAAATAATATACGATACAAAATGTACCATATGTTATATCTAGTTATTAATAATTTATTTTTTAATTACAGTTTACAGAGGAAGACGCGCTGGGGCCCGCGTCCAAAATGAACGTTTCATGCGGTTTCTGATGCGGCTGTCCGAGGCCCAATATTATTGGGGCAGCGGTCCGAGAGGCCGCAGAGGTGGAAGGAGAGGATCGCGACACAATAATAATAATAAATAATAATAAATAATAAATAAATAATAATTATTATATAATAATAAATATATATAAATAATTAGAATATATATATATTATATATTATAATTAATAGTTATAATATTATTTTAATATTATTATTACATTTATTATTATAATTTCAGATATTTAGCTACTGGTGATCAAGTGCTATCTGTAGCATTTGTATACCGCATTGGAGAGTCGACAGCATATGCTATCATAAAGGAAACAACCGAAGCTATTGTGAATATTTTATTCCCTCTATTTGTGCAACCCCCATCTGCGGAAGATTATAAGAGAATTAGCTCAGGATTTTTTGAAAAATGGAATTTTCCACATTGCGTTGGTGCATTCGATGGCAAACATTGCGTTGTAAGGGCTCCCTTTAGATCTGGCAGTTTATATTATAACTATAAGAAAACTTTTAGCGTAGTTCTAATGGCTGCTTGCGATTATAACTATAAATTCATCTTGGTCGATGTTGGATCATATGGTGGTCATAATGATGCCAGCGTATTTTCGGATTCTGAAATTGGAAGATCATTAAAAGAAGGACAATTAAATATACCAAGAGGTAGAGAAAAATTGCCAGGAAGTAACACTTTAGCTGAATACTTTTTCGTAGCAGACGAAGGATTTCCCCTATCAAAAACTATTATGAGACCTTATTCAGGGAGGAAAGTAGCCAAATAGAGGGTGTTCCAAACTCATGAGGTGACGCGAGACGGGTCGGGGCGCGGGGGTTCTTGCGGGGGGAATGCCGTAAGAGATGGGCGAGGGGGGAGAGACGGAAGGCGATTTCCCCTCAGCGTCCCCCTGTTTCGTCGTGGTGGTGGGGTGCCATGGGTTTTAATCCCCACATTGGGATGGGCGAGGGGGGAGAGACGGAAGGCGATTTCCCCTCAGCGTCCTCCTGTTTCATCGTGGTGGGGGGATGCCATGGGTTTTAATCCCCACATTGGGTGGGGAGAGAGTAATGAGTTTGAATCCTCACATGAGGTAGTGCAGAGCAATTGGTTTTGAATCCCCACATGGGTTGGAATGTCCCCGCGGGTTGTGGGTTAGAAATCCCCGTGGTGTGTGGGGGGTTGTGGGTTAAAAACCCACGTGGTGTGCGGGGGTTGTGGGTTAGAAACCCCCGTGGTGTGGGTTAGAAACCCCCGTGGTGTGTCGTCGTCGTCGGCGACGTCCGGCAGACGCGCGCTCATCGTGTACATATGTCCGCCGGAAGTCGCGGCGGCGCGTCTTCCGCCGCACGTTATTTTCGTCCAAGATATCACGTTTTTTCACGTCGAGGGACGCGACCTTTTCTCATCCGGGTAATCGCGATTTTTTTCGAAACGGATCCGCGTTTCGACGACGGCGGAGGGCGACGACGGTATAAGAGCGTTTCCATCGTTGCTTCGATCGTCGGTAATTTTTCGTTTCGACGTTAGATCAATCCTAGAAAAATGAGGTTATTCGATGAAAGATCCGAGGAAGAGAAAAATCAGTTTTACGGTCCGATCGATGGAGTGAGGCCTGAGGACCATCAGGTATACAAAAATTTTTTAAAAAGTTTCTGCATCAAACCGTTGGAGTTTCAAACGTGCTACTTTTTACCGTCCAAACCGTCTATGAGAATTTGTCGATCATGTTTCGAATCCGTGGAAATGGAACCGAACGATTTTGATGATGAGAAGTACGAGGAAATGACGTCGGATCAACATATCATTAGTGGACCATTATTCGGATTATCTCTCGAATACGAAGAGATGTGCAACGATTGCGACCAAAAAATAATGCGTGCTAGATTCGCGCGCGATTGTAGAGATTGTTTGGAGACGTTTCTCGGTTGTATTGAAATATTTGACCGCAGAGCATCTTTTAAAGTAAATTATCAAAAAGTGGTTAAAGTTCAACCTTATTAAGACAAGCGTGAAGTTTGAGAGTGTGTTGAAATCGCGTTCGTTGCGTTTTCTTGTCCAGGAAGTCGCGTCGAGCGAGGAGAGAGGGTCTTTCGAAGCGATTTTTGCTTTGTTAGATTCCATATGTGCGAGGAAGGGATAGTGATAAAAGCGTTAACGTTTTACACATTTGAAATCATTAGCGATCGAGGAAACAGTGGGTCGACGCGAGAACGAGATCGTTCGCGGTGAAGAAGAAGAAATCATGGACAAGAACGAGTCAGCGTCGCTCTCGGGGAACGAGATATTGCAGCTCGCGGGGAACGAAGCGGAGCCATCGTTTCTCTCTTTGTTGGATCTGATGCTGGAGTTATGGGACCCCTCCTCGCCGGCGGCGCACAATATCAGATTGTTGCTCGGTACTGTTTCGACGTATCTGAAGACGCACGAAAACGTGGATCCGAATGGCCGTCGCGTTCGCGAGGGGCGAGAAATGAAACGCGTGTTGGTGGATACGCATAGAGCATGGATGGAGAAGAGTTCTGTAGAAGCGTTCTCGAAACGCGAATTCCTCTCTTTCGTTCGATTCAACGTGTCGAAGGAGTTGCAGACGAGTCTCGTGAATGGTCTGATGACTCAGGAGACCTTCAACGAATGGGTCAACGAATACAAAGGGTGTGCGATTGGTACGACCGATCGCGTTGCGTGTGAGGATGTGTTGGAAGGACTCGATGTATTGTTTAATTTAACTCCGGAGCAAGATCCGGAGATGATCGTTCAGAATATGACGAAGCTGGAGAACGGTCGTTTGCTCACCGTGAAGACGCCAGGTGAGATTGGTAGTCAAATAATACGCGTGTATGTGTACGACACAGTTGATGTAATGAACAAGGAGAAGCGTCATTGGTGGAAATACGCGAAACTGCGAACGCAGTTTTTGAGTTCCTCGGCGAAGACGGATAGCACGCAGCAGCTGTTGAATCAGTTGTTCGAGATTGTGGCGCGGCGATTGGCGAAAATTCCTGGAGTCGTGAGGGAGACGATGAATGTCACGGACGATAGCGTTTCGCGTTGACGTCGCAGTGCCAAGAGAAAACCGAGCGACGACGACAACAGTCTCGAGTTTGTTTAGCAAGAATAAGAGAGGATCATCGGACGATGTGTTATGTAACATAAAAGAATATATTATATTTTAATTATGTTTATAATCATTTAAAAATGTATTTTAATTATAATTAATTATATCTTAAAAAATATATTAGTATTGATTATAACGAAAAATTATTTTGATTTATATTGAATATCGTTGAGCTGGAGGAAGGAGTATTTAATAAAAAGAATGGTATACGGGGATTAGTTTTTTTTATTTAACATTGATATAACGCTTTAGATTTTAAAACAGAGAACCGCTAGTTCGCAATCGACGATGTTATCGCGATTGAAATTCTTGCTGTCCCGTATCGCTCGTGGAACGTTCTCGGAATTCGTCGCGCTGTTCGCGACCTCGAGGAAGCGCGAGAGCGTTGCGTCGACGTTTTTCGTCGCCGCGTTCAAGGAGGTCGACGCAGCAATCGTGGTCGAATAGAACGCG
This sequence comes from Crematogaster levior, assembly GCA_901521435.1. Lineage (NCBI taxonomy): Eukaryota > Metazoa > Arthropoda > Insecta > Hymenoptera > Formicidae > Crematogaster > Crematogaster levior. Next base: position 20,082 of record CABEGB010001520.1, read on the forward strand.
TACGGTGGAGAGCGATAAGATAATACGAGCCGTGGATGTTTCCAGACGTAAGACCGAGAGATTGTTGATCTTTCCAAATCGCAGCGTTATATTTCCAATGCTGATCGGCGCCGCGTCGTTGTTGACGGATTGTAGATTCGACAGCACGACGTTTTTCTGTTCGATGAGTCTTCGCCACGTTTCGAGCGAGAACGAGATCTCCTTGCCGTGGCAGTCTTCCAGAATGATGTTCACGTAGGAGGAGGGTGAATCGACGACGATACCGATGTCTAAGAATTTGTAACTTGTTTTAGTTAACGCGTATCTTCTTGACAGAATTCGAGTTCGACGATGCGTCGCATCCGTATCGTTGATTCCTGAAAGAAATAATAAAATGTAGAATTTAAATAAAAAAGGAGTTTTAATCGAGTGTGCGAACTCACCACGCATTTTTTTTCTCTTGTCATCCGGTTCATCGTTCGACGCGTCTCTCTTTCTCGCTTCTCCGTCGTTTGTGGAAAATCGTTGCTCGACGAACGCCGAATACATCGTGTCTTTCGTTCGCTCTTCTTACGTTGCGGTCGATGGATCGCGCGAGACTAATCGTTCGAACGATCGAATGTCAGTTTTAAACGTTATAATTATTTTTAATACGTATTGGTCTACTTTGCGGTAGAACGTTATCTACGCGTCGCGTTTTTTCTCGTTGTCGCTAATGAATACGCTTTTAATTCGAACGACTCGATCCAACAGGTCTCGTAATTGTCGCAACAATCCGTCTCGCGGACAAGTGACGCCGACGATCCGCAGATCGAATTCGCCGGCTGACGTCACGGTTCGCGTGAATTCCTTAAATTTGTAGAACTGTCGTTCGGAGACGAAATATAGATTTCCATCGATGTATCGGAAAGCTGACGTAACGCTGGGCGGTATGCCCGGAAAGATTGTTTGAATGGGGAAATGTTTGACGACTCTCATGGCGCAGTCGTCTATTTCGCCCACGGCGTAGTCGTTGTACAGTATGTAGGATCGTCCCGTATTGGTGTTCACAGCAGCGTTTATTTTCGCGTTCGCCGGAAGTCCGAAGTCGCTGAGCGTTCTCGGCCAGGTCGGTTTTAATGAAAAATCTGGATAATCAATCGCGTAGATTAGATTATCTACGAAGAGCACGAGTTGACTCGCGGGAGTCTGATAAGCGGCCAAGACGCGCGTGAAGTTCGAAGGAAGGAATTTCATGTACGTGGACAGCGCTATCGGCTCGCCGTAAGTTTTTCCGTTCAAATCGACCGACCATATGTATTTTTCATGCGCGATGTACATTTGTGAATCCAACAGTAATATCGCGTCGACGCGTCGTAGAGCGCACAGATCCGTAGGAGCGTTTTTAGGAGTTGTTGTTTTTGGCGTGGACATTATGGTGGTGATTGGTAAATCATTCTGTTGCTTAGCGCCGTAAAGATTTTGAATGTTGAAAACATCCTCGCGACTAAGCGCAACCGGATAAAATTCGTCCGGTGCAAATGCGTACATCACGGAGTCTTTACGTTGACTGTGAGATAATCCCAAGGAATGTCCGATTTCGTGCGTCAACGTTTGAAGAAGATAAAATTTGTCTCGTGGATTTTTTTCTATGAAAATATGCCAGGGTTCCGATTGATCGATGTGCACCTCCGACGTGTAATTCGCGTGGCCCGTAGGAAAGGCCGCGTGAGCGAGCACGCCGCCCGGGCCGTCCAACGCGGAGATGCACGATTCGCCGTTTCGAGGATCGACGTTCATGTGACGACCGTTCTGCCACGATATTAGAATATTCGGATTTATCGGATCGCGTTCGAACGACAATGATGAATTAGCCTGCCACAGAGCAAAGGCGACTCGAGTCGTGTCTAGCGTTGATTTTGTGGCTAAATGAAAATTCCACGTGAGACGTTTTTTCGGCCACTTCCTCGTATTCGCACCTGTTCCGAGACTCGATAGATCTCGCAAACCGCACCGCGGTTTCCGCATTCGTTTTAGAGTTTCGACGGTTAATGTTCCATTTCCAGGTAATTTGTAGTATTCTTGAAACAAAGCGAGGGCGTGATGAAACGCTCGTTGATCCATAACGGGTGAAAACGTTTATGTCGTTTCGTTCAGGTAGCCGTATCTTTGCAGATAACGTATCGTCATCTCGGTATCCTCGTCGTCCGCGAATTCACTCCTGATCGCGATGATGCAGGTCGCGACCGCGACTAATAAGACGCGCACGAACGACATTCTTGAGCGGAAACGGGAAGCGGTGAGCGTCGCGGTTCGAACTCGAATGACGAGGCTCGTTTCTCGACGCTATCTTTTTTATCGATCGATCGTCGAAACGTGTGTTTTTTACAGGTGTGTATTGGAAAAATGTTGGGTATTGGGAAGGGGTGTTGAAAAGATAACGCAAATCCCCATATTTTTTCCCCAGAAAAAATATGGGTCGACGTACGCGATTATTTCCCCGTAAAGGATTTTTCCGGAAAGAATTTTTATCCCCGGAAAAGAATATGAATTGACTTTCCGCAGATAAGTGTTCAACGGATGTGAATATCCCGGATAAGTCCCCGTATGACAAAGGTTTTCGCTCGATAAAAGGATTAAAAGATTTTTTTCTTACCGCAATTTTCCTTGACGAGTGGAAATATAAAGCGCGTCCGCGAGCGCGTCGACGCATTGTTCGTTCAATATTACGTGTGAAAGTTTTGCAGTTAGTTATTATGTCAAATATACAAAAAATTCGTGATCTTGTAGTAGGAATAGATATCCTACATTCTCAGATGGCTGAACTGGCAGCCGATACGGGAAGTTTGGTAACAGACATAATAGAACTCCATGAAAGTGTTAAAAAAATATCAACATGCGTACCATTTAACTTAACACTGATATTTAATTATAATCAGTGAGACTAAATATTATTTCTACAACAAAGAAAATTTTATTTTCTGAAAGGTGCCCGCTCATCGTCAGCCTATTTGTTACACGGACGCTCCTGAGTCGGCGGCTCGGCCGCTAGCGGTCGCGCGGTAGTGGGAGAGCGGTAGGCGTCGACTCAAGAATCAAGCCGAAATGTGCAACTAACGCCGAGCACTGAAATAGTGCAATTGTTTATTACTAATAAAGATTGCTAATAAAATAGTGAAATCAGTCTACAATATGCAATTGGTAAAATCGATGAACGTGATTTAACTATTTCATTAATCAAATTCATAATTTTTTTGAAATAAAGTACTTTTCGTGAAGTATTTGTTTTTTAAGTTTTTTAAATGGCAGAAAATATTTCGAAAAAAATTTTTCAGCGAAGATTGAAAAAAAACAACAAAAAACGTTAAAAAAATGTAAAACAAAATGAGGCAAAACTCTGCCATCGACGGTCCCAAGCCCGTGTAAAAGAGGAGGGTGTTTCGATTTTATTCATCGTTAAAAATTTAGTGTTGGATCCAAATACTGATGTCTGAGATTAAAAATTTTAAAAGTCGAATAATTCCGCGAAAAGTGATCGCAGCGCCATCTATGACCAGTGTTTTGTATTCGCCTCGAAAAGACCTTTCAAACGAGCCCCCTCTCGACCCATGTTGCCATTTAAGATTTTCATCCCCCCTCGTGCCCCACGCCCCCCCTTGGGGTGGGGGGGTTGCAACCCCCCACAAAAGAGTACCTTTATTGAAAAATCGTTTTACGTGTTTCGGCGATTTTCGATATCTTTATTTATTCAAAAGTTGCAAGACCGTTTCCAAACTTTTGGTACACCCTGTATACAAAATAAAAATTGTTGCACATCATGCCAGTTCGTCTAGAGCGTTATCACGCTTGATCCACCAATCGCATAATTTGCAGACGTTCTCCATGGCACAATTCTTGTGACGTCCGCATCGAAACGATCTGGTTGTGGTTAGCGTCTCCAATCGCCCGATGTCTTCATAATCAGCGTCGATCGTTTCGATCGATGCGTTCACGTCCAGCGCGACGTCGCCGAGTATTTCCGTTAACCATTTCTTTTTTTCAAGGCCTTTCACGTAAATCTTCAGCGGCGCGTCGCTCCTTGCGTCCTCGCAAACGATGTGCTGAACGATTCGTCTAGCTCGTTCATAAGGTATATCCCCATCTTCCCAATGTAAATTATGATGATTTGTCATCAACCAGCACGCTTTCGTTTTTTCTGCTTTCGTTAATAGATTCCAATTCATTGGTGCGGTGAATATATAATGGCTTAATTCTCCACCGTTTTTTAAAACAGCCACTTCCTTCATCACAAATTTGTCGCGAACGACGAAGCCTTGAACATCGACGAAAATTGGTATTGTTCGCAACATTGCGGCAATCGTTTTGCGTTTGTGTTTTTGCGTGTGTTTAAGGAGCGACTGTTTCGCGTTCGGTGAACGACGGTACTTTTATAGTGTCAGTTTAGGATGTTGTGACGGTACGCCTTTTCGCACGCTGGGATCGGTGGGAATAGCTCGCCGGGGCTAGGGTGAGAAAGGGTGAAACACTGCTCTTAATATGTGGTAACAAAACAGATATTTATTCAAATAAAGAAAGGTTGGTATATTGTGTACAGTATTTACAATGTGTGTGTGTGGTATGGTGTGGTGTGTGTGTGTGAGAGCGCACAGGTCGCGCTGGCTCACACGCTTACCATTAGAGTCGGATTTATTTCTATTGAGACGCGGACGCAGGCTTACTACTAATGCGGACTTATTAATTAACGCGGACGCTTACACTAGACGCAGACTTATTACTAGACATGGACTTACTACTAGGCGCGGACGGACACGGCTTACTACTAGGTATCCGACGGACACGGCGGATTCGGTGCGGTCGCGGACTCCCGGCGCGGCGCGTAATCGCGAAGAGCGGTAGTCGGCGTGGTGTTCGGTAACACCCGGTCTGGGGATCGGTCAGGTAATAGATCCCTCGGTAGCTCCCGAGGGGGGAAACTTGCACACCGGTAGCTCCCGGCTGTGACGGTAGCACCCGTTCACTGTGCGGAAGAGTCGGTAGCTCCCGACTCGGGTAGGAGGTGACAAGGTATAATACCTTCGGTAGCTCCCGAAGGGGGAAAGCCTACACACCGGTAGCTCCCGGCTGTGACGGTAGCACCCGTTCACCGTGTAGTGGGAAGCGGCCGGTAGCTCCCGGCCGCAGGGACTGGTCCCGACTCGACGCGGCGGCCGCCTTATATACCCGGCCGGCAGGTGCCGAGTAGTGGCGGGGGAAGTCGCGCGTCGGAGCCGACAGGTGCGGCGCGGGCCGCGGGCGGCGTTCTGAGGTACTTTTGGCGCCGAAGCGCACGTGTTGGGCGGCTGGTCGGCCCGTGACGAGGAGGGGAGAGGCGTATCGTCACAATGTCATATCATTTTTTTTCCACAAACCCATTTTCCAGGATGTTATACCATTTTCCGGGATGTTGATATTTTTATCGCTAAACCAGTTTCCGTACGACGTTTGTCAAAGGACTGTATTCGATTATACGGTCGTGAATGATGAGACAATAGGCTGTGGTATTGAGCGGAACGTTTTCCCTGCATTCGAATTCTATGCGAATATCCACGGTGGCGCTCTTTACCTCCTCGTTTTGACGAGAGCAATCGATCACCACGAGAGGAGCCGATTGCATAAATTGTTGTTTCGTCAAATATGCTGTGTCAGTCTTACGTCCGTAGTAAGCTCTTTGAAATTTCGCGTACATGTTATATAATACGGCAAATTTATTGTTTTCAATATTTAAATTCATGTCGTCGTAAGGATAAAATTCGGAATTCAAATAAAGTTTTACGTTAACGAGCTTGCAATCGTCGAACATAGACGCGTCGCTCTTCAAAACGTTTCTCCATCCGGTCTGTAACGCAAAGATGACATAACGTGGTTTTTCTAATTTTGTCGCCGTTTTCACGGCCCATGAATGTTTAGTCGTGCTCTGCAACAGAGGAAACTCGTATAGATCCCACGAGCGAAAACCTACGCTCAGAGAGCGACCACTTTCCAATGTTCGTAGAAGTGACAATTTATTAACATCATTCAGCACCACATGTGGTATTCGCCATTGTACTTTTAACAGAGTAACTTTAGGATCTTTGGCTTGTTCTTGCGCCACGATGCAGTTGTTATCATTACGCGCGCGTATCAGGATGAGTTCGTGTCGCGCATTTATCACGATTCGTTTGTAATCCTCACAAAATAAAATCGTTTTCAGAGGAACGCAAAAGTTAAAAGTACCATCTGTGGAGAGAACGATCGTGTTCCATCCTGCGTTATGCAATATCACGCTTTCCTCCGAGGTTAGCGACACGTAATTTTTAATTGTACTGGTTATTCCGACGTTTCTGTTTCTGTCGATCTCCACACCGTTGAGTTCGTATCGAATTTCGTCGAACATAAACGCGACGCAGTTGCTCGCTAGTTTCGACGACGTCGTGGCAGCATCGTCGGAAAGTCTTCCCTCCACGTAGAGAAAACTTTCGCACGGTAGCGTGTACAGATCCTGCTGCTGTATAGGTATTCGTATTTCGTCGTTGTATCCAAATGTTGTATTGGCGTAGGGATTGTACGTGTGAGTTTCGATCTTGACAATTCGTTCGTCGAAGATCGGCTCACCCACGATGTTCAGGATGTCGACCATGACCGATATTCTTCACGATGAAACCTAAGGATCGTAAAAACGCCACATTCGCGGCGCTTAGTCTTCTTCTTATTCCTCCTCCTATTCTTTCGTTCCTCTTCTTCTTCTTCGAACCGCAAGACGTTCGCGATTCGACGACGTTTTCTCCGTTTTTCACTCGCGAGTCGTTCAGAACGAGCATGCTACTTCGCCCACATTTACTTTCTGCGTCGCAGGTGCAATCGAATCGTTATCGCCTCTTCGCGAAAGTCGATCAAACGTCCGTTTTGATCCACCACGTGCAACGTTATATCGGTGACGCTTCGCGCGATAACCGGAAGGTAAATGATCTTCGTGGGCGTTTCCGACAATTTATATCCCGGCGGTACGTTCGGCGAGAACTCGTGTAGCGTGTGCACCGATTCGTCATTGCTGTAAGCTCCAGCAGTAATGTTGCATTCCACGCGTATGATGTTCACGCTCATGATATTCGCAGGTTTGTCAGACGCGTACCATTTATTAGGTTTTAATATACGATTCGTTGAAAAACCCAACAAAGGTCCGATATTGTTCGATTTGGTAAAATTTACTTTGTAGGCACACTTTATCTCGGTCCGCATGGTGTTCTCGTTAGCGCGAAGAATAATCGTTCGCTCGTTCTCCTTACCATCGTCGTCGTCTTCGACATCGTACACGTAATAATCGTCCTCGGTATTCCTTGGCGCGTTCGCGATCTCCGAACTCTTCACCTCAACGATGGAACACTTGCGACGAATGGCCGCTCTGAGATATCTGTCCAAGGCGTATATTTCATACGATCCCTCGGGAATAATGATCGTATCGTCATTGTCGCCGAAGTAGAATCTATTATTCGTCGAATGAACGTTCGGAATCGTGTTGTAAGTTTCGAACATTGCCATACCCAACTCATACTCGCCATCGTTCAGATCGAGAGCGGGAAAATAGTTGCCGGAGAGAACGCTACTAGTTCCGGTCAACGTGAGCGTTAGCGACATCGCGAGCGTCACCCTATTGACTGAAAGTGCGAGGTAATCGAAAACGCTTCCAATCGAGCTCTCGGAGAAAGCGTAGACAGAGCTGACCGCAAATAGTCTGATCGAAAGTCTGTATCGAACGACGATTATACACTATATCGACGTTGTCGCCGAGATAACGCGTGAGTTCCCTCGGGGGTTGCAAATTTCCAAAACTGTCAAAATAAATGGCGTTGTTCTCCTTCTTCGCGTAAGCGACCCAGTGCGTACCTGAACCCACCTCGTTATCCAGATTCACGATACCGCACTCCGCGTGTCGCGCTCTTGCAGGTAAGGAGTCGCGCATGAAGACCCCTCTGAAAAACGGTATGCGCAAACGACGAATCGCTCGATTCAACTGATCGTTCGTCGTGACGTCGAACGCAGATATCTCGAGCGTCGCTAGTGTCTCCTTCCACGTTTTTTTTTTTATTTTTCGCTCGTCTGGCCTTTACGCCGCCACCGTGTTTTTTATACGGCGCGAGATACAATCCGCGACCCTCCATCGCTCTATTGTGTCGCTGCAGTTCCTCGAGCTGACGACGAGCGGCCTTGCTGTCGTTCACGGCTTTCGTTACGCCAGCTGCTCCACCGACGAGGGATCCGAGTACCCCTAGCATCGGTAGAAGAGGCAACAAACCTCCGCGTTTAGCTGTTGGCAACACTCTTTTTCTCTTCGTTTTTCCTCTTTTTCGAAGACCCATTCCGAGTTTTGTTTTCGCTTTCATCGCGGCCCACACGGCGGTCGCAGCGGCTTTCTCGCCAAGGGTGGCGTCGCTCGCTGTAATGCGACTGCGCGCTTTCTCGGCGAGCGCTCGATCGGCGACGTGTCGATCGGCGAGTCGACCGCTTCGCGAATAAGCGATATCGTGCTCGCGACAAGCCGCATCTAACGGATTAACGCCTCTATCGCCACGCGCTAATCGTTTAGCAAGATGAGTGCCGGGTCCACAAAATTGATAACTGGATATATGTAGTTCGAAGGGAAGCGCGTTGATTGCTCTGTTCAACAATCCAGCGCCGATTCGTTCCGTGCTTGACATGCGCCACAATTTCTGATGAGCGGTGGTGGACCGTCTATGTGATCTCGTTGTCCCGGTAAATTATAGTGTTCCAAACACGCGCGATAACTCTGTACTTCGGGATCCGCTTTTAGATGATCCGACAGTTTGTCCCACAATAGCTCGACGCGATCACCGAAGTGACGCAGCAGAACGACTTTTGGAACGAGCTGCAACTCCTCGACGGTCAACTCGAGAATATCGCGGTTGTTCATCAGTAAAAGAAACATCGTGACTGCTCGAATCGGCGTAACGTTCGCGTATAAATAGAACGATCGCGCGCAGGCGCGCGATACATTCGGAGATATGCGATTCGTGCGACGAACGCCGACGATAGGAGTGTCCGATCTCGATCGTAAAACGCGACTAACATCGGGCGTGGCGCCCGGGATATCGCGCAGACACGGTCCTCTGCTACCGAACGCGATACGCTGCATCATCAGTGGTCCATCAAATTGTGGTAAGACGAACGTCTTGATAAGTCTATTGGAAAGCCCACACGGCGTACGTTTCGAAAACGTGTACGTGTACTCGAAATCGTTACAACAGCCAAAGTATCGATATCTCGAAGAGCTACTCGATTCGATAAACGAAATCGGATATTACGCATTCTCCAACAATCGCGACGTTGTGCCACCTACCGAGGCGCTTCCCAATTCAATATTCGTGTTCGATGACGTAGCTTGCGACAAACAGGATACGATCAGAGAGTACTTCTCCATGGGTCGACACGCGAGCGTCGATTGTTTTTATTTGTGTCAAACATACGCCAAGATACCGAAACATCTGATACGCGATAACGCGAATCTATTGATCTTGTTTCGACAGGATGGCACCAATTTGAGACACGTGTATAACGATCACGTGAATTCCGATATGTCGTACGAGGAATTTTGCGCGCTGTGTCGTGAATGTTGGCGACGAAAGTACGGTTTCGTCATGATAGACAAGGATAGCGCGTTGCGAAACGGTAGATACAGACGAGGATTTAACGACTTCGTCGTTTCGTAGAACGATCAGTCTCGCTCGAACGATGAGTACCACCGAACGCGAGAAGACGGTGAGAGAGATCGCTAAAACGCGCGCGTCGATTCGGAAGAAACATCGCGCTCTGAAGATGGGTAAACTGGAAGATGAAATCGTTCTGGAGAAACACTTCAAACCCGTCGTCGAGCCTTTGAAACGAATCGCCGAACGCGCCGAACGCGGTGAAAACGAACCGTCCGAGAACGACGAAATCCTCATCAAGAGGAAACACGAAGAAAACGATAACGACGAGCGTGACAAACTCTTTAAGCTTGAGCGTAGACGACGGTTAGACGCTACGGGGGAATCGCCTGCGATCAGCGACCTCGCGCCGATAGATTCGAGATGGGCAATCGGGTCGACGCCGATAGAGCCGCGAAGATTAACGCTGTTTCCGAGCGAGGGAAGAGAGGACGACGAGGAAGAAGTTTTCGAAACGACGACGAGCGATTTACCATCGCTGGAATCGTCCGTTAGACAGACTCTGAAAACGCCACAGGGTCGCAAGGCGTTGTTCGGACAATTGGGACCGTTGGGACAAAAATACCTGGGGGATCTTCTCGGTGGAGATAAGTTCAAAATCGATAACGTGTACGGCGTGTATCTCGACGAAGAGGGAACGAAACTCGGCGACAAACGTTTCGACGTGGACAAGGATGACGCTATGATAATAGGTGGAACGAAATACGCGGGTACGCCCGGTTTGTACGAATTGATCTTTAAGAGAATTCCTGATGACGTCATCTACACCGACAATGATTTGCAAAAGTACAAAGTTATACTATTAGCGACGAACGCTCACAGACGTGGCCGCAGCGCGAGCATGCCAATCATGGGTAACAAGGGACACAAGTACAAAAACATAATCGCACCGCTCGTGAGCGGTCGGAAAAAGAGCGGCGCGGGTAACGTGCCGTCCGTTATGAGAGTGACCGATAACAAGGTGGATTACGTTCACTGGGACGATCCCAATGAATTGGTGGATCGTCTTCGATTGCTCGACGCCTCTCATCGCGCTGGCAACGACGCTCACGATAACGAGATCTTATCGATACTCGAGGAGCTTCGAGAGGCTGGATTGATTATAAATTGAACCGTCGCGCTAGTCACATCGGTAGTGCGTCTCGCGCTATAACGACGTCATGTCCGTGAATAAATTTGGAATGTCGTCGAAACGCGGCAGCCGCGACGTCGCGCCGGAGAGATCGCGGCCGCCGGTAGATTTCGTGCGAAATTACGTGCGCGATAACGCGCTGTGTTTGAACGCCGAAGGAAAATTCGACGCAAGGGAACACAAGATACAGCGCGTGGCCACACCCGATGGCGAAACCGACGCGACGAACAAGAGCTACATCGACGACTCGATCCGAAACGTCAGGCGAGATCTCGGGGAAACGATGGCGAGTTCCGGCGTGGAACTCGTAAAAAGCATGAATGACTTAGTGAACGAATCGTCAAAGAATATTAAATCGATCGTCGAAAAGTGTGAAATAAATGTTAAAAATTTAAAAAATTCGCTTGAAAATATTAAATCGACCGTTGAAAAGTGTGAGATAAACGTTAAAAATTTAAAAAATTCGCTTGACAATAGCACCGATGATTCGATAAAACGCGACAAACGGTTGGAGGAGACTTACGATCGCAGGATCGACGAATTGAATAAGAAACTCGAGGAGCGAATGGCTACTATCGTCGAAAAAATCCTCGGATCGGAAAAGAAACTCGAGGAGCGAATGGCGATTGTCGACGAAAGAATCGTCGAGTCGCGTCGAAGAGCGCGTGACGACTATCGACAAAAAGATCGAGAGAAAAATGAGCGATCTGTCGAGGCATGTAGAGAGGACGTTCGAGGCGTACGAGGGCAAGCTCGAAGGCGTGAAAAAAACGTTCGACGACGCGATGAAAGAGCGGTCGAGAGTCAAAATGCCTAGAATAAAATTGTAAGAGGAAGAAATTAAGAATTCTGCGCAAACAGACTATATATATAAAACATCGAAGACTCGAAAAAACTCGCATAATCCGTGAGGCGAAACGTTCGAAAAATAATTTCTCTCGAGAATGAGCGCCGACAAACGAAGACTCGTGGAGGAGCTGCACGCACCGGCTCGCAGAAATTTTCCGCGACGACGCGTGGTGGTGCGCGGCTACGACGATCTGTGGCAAGCCGACGTCGTCGAGATGCGGCCCTACGCGCGAAGCAACAAAGGTCACAATTACATCTTGACGGTTATCGACGTGTTGAGCAAACACGCGTGGGCGTTACCGCTCAAGAGCAAGAGCGGCCAAGAAGTAGCCGCGGCCTTCTCTAGAATATTTCGCGAAAGCGCACGATGCCCGAAAAATCTGCAGACGGACAACGGCAAGGAGTTTTACAACGCCAACGTGCGCGATCTCGTGACAAAACACAACGTGAATCACTATTCGACGTTTTCGGTGATGAAAGCATCGGTGGTGGAGAGATTCAATCGCACGCTCAAGAACGACATGTGGAAAATGTTCACGCTCAACGGATCGTACGCGTGGATCGGCGCGCTGCCGAATTTGCTGACGACGTACAATCGTCGCAGACATCGAACCATCGGAATGCGTCCGACGGACGTGACGCCAGCCGTTGCCGAGAAACTCCTGTCGACGGTGTACAGTCGCGCGAAGATCGCAGCTCCGGCGAAATTTAAAATCAACGATCCGGTACGCGTGAGCAAATTCAAAACGGTGTTCGAGAAGGGCTACACCCCAAACTGGACAACCGAAATCTTTCGCGTCGCCAAGGTGCAACGAACCAATCCCGTGACTTACCTGCTGAACGATTCGCGCGGAGATTCGATAGCCGGCGGGTTCTACGAACACGAGTTGCTACGCGTCTCCGATCCTGATGTTTATCTGGTGGAAAAAGTGCTGCGAAAAAAAGGCGACGAGGTATACGTGAAGTGGCTAGGAATGGATAATTCGCACAATTCGTGGATAAAGAAAAAAGCTGTTTTATAATAATCATTTTATTATTAGTAGAATGTAAACAATAAAAATTTACCATATGATGAAACTTCTTTTCTTATTTACTGCGGTACCTTGTAATGTCCCCAGGGCAAAGTGTCGTAAGACTCGGATACGACGTATCGTTTATCGTCATGCGGACTGAGAGCGAGTTTCCTCTCGGAAACGGTGTACACCTCGTGCAATTTCGAACGCAAGCACGACTGGCGCCTCGACTGTTCCGCCGTCTCTCTCAGACATCGCACGAAATCCTCGAACGTTATCGTTCTCTCGACGACGCTCCTCTTGACGCCTTTTATCCTCTTCATATCGCCCTTTCCCTGTACTTTTATCGCGTACATTTTTGCCCTCAGTCCCACGAATTCCGTCATAACCGCGCCGCAATTCTCATCCTTCATCAAACCAGGGATTTTCTTATTGATACGCGGCATATCGTACGCGTTTCTCTCGGAATAATCGCTCGTGTCGAATCTCCATAAGGAACGTTTTATATCCTCGTACGCGTCATCGCACTCGAGACGGTATATCAGACTGTCGGTATCCGTGTACATTATTTTGCAGTTATCTCGATACAGCGGTAACGCGTAATCGTAGTGAAATTCGTAGAGACGCGTTTTGGATATATCGAGGATACACATGCCAACGTAAATGGGTTTGTTGAGTTTCACTTCGAGCTTGCGCAGTTCGACGGCTAGCAAGTTCTCGGCGAAAACGCTTCGACTGTGAAAATTCGGTCTGGCGATCATCGCCTCCGCGCCGAATCTTCCCTCCCAGCGCGTCACTAGACGCACGTCGACGTGATCGCGCACGTTCTCCATGGTTTTCCCAAATACCGCATTGTTCATAAGCTTGTACATGTTTCTCTCGAACTCGTTACTCGCACGAGTCCTGAACGTTGTGTTTAATTCGATGTATCCGCGAAGCCACGGAGATTGCGCGAATCGCAGAACGCGATGAATCTTGGTCAAGCGCAATCCGTGTCGCATACACTGTTGCAAATTGCGATAGTGTATCACGTAACGCGATTTATCGCACAGCGTGGCTAGAAGCTTATCGTATCGCTTGCCCGGTGGCGCGTCGCGGATCGGACAGAATGGAAGATCCGCGTGGGCGTCGTGGAGCTCTCGCGGATACGCGAGGTCTACCTCCAAAATGTAACCGACGGTGGAGTTCGACGATACGGACGTCACGTCGAAACTCTCAGGATCGGTGACCCACTGAAAATCCGCATACGGTAACGGCTCGCACATCGCCCAACCGTACAGATTATTTACGTCGTAATACATCAGATAAGTCGACGATTCTGACGGATCGTACGTCAAGAGATATTTATTATTAGCTCGCGCGTATCTGTGCGAACATTGACTCAAACCGCCGCGCACGCCGCGTTCCACGAACATCACCATATCGATATCGCGCAGAAGTTCGAATCGAACGCCCGTGTATTTCAACATAGCGTCCCACGTGTATCCCGGTAACGTGTAATAGTGAGTGGGATCGAGACCGTAACTCTCTATGCTGTTCTCGCGAAAATTTTCGAACACATCGGCTAATAGCAATACATCCGTTTTCAGATACAGATCGCTGTACTCACCGAGATCCCTCACGCGAAAACGTCGCCACACGTTCGACGCGTGCTCGTAATCGTCATCACTGACGCACTCACCGGTCAACGAACTGTGAAACGCCTCGCGCGGAGGCAACTCGGTCTCCAGCAGCTTATCAACGCTGTCGACGTATTCGTACGGAAACACGCCTTTGCGCGTGAGCAGTTCGAAATCTTCGTCGCTGAGCTCCGAGAATTCCGATCGCGCGATCCGTAATCGATCCCTATCGAGATACGATGCCAATTTCTGGAGACTCGTACTGAGAAACTTATACGAATCCACGAATCGTAGTTTCACGCAGGTGTCCCATCTGTCGCGCGTCGTCTCTTTCACGTGTTTCGTGAACGAGATGTACGTTTCTTTGGTCAACGGTAACAATTCGACTTTACCCTCGAAATTATTGGCGACCTCTCGAATGATGAAATGCGCGTCGTATCCCGATAGATTGTGAAAAAACACGGGAATGACGAACGCATTTTTATAATTCAAATTGCAGCGCGAGTGCGCCGGACCCCTGTATCGTCCGGTGACGTGACAGTGATCGCGCACGCGTAGTTCCTCCGATTCGAAAGGTTTTTCGCAGATGTGACAACGAGTCGCGTTTCGAAAATCGTGTATCTCTTCGGGAGTAAGCTCCACCATGGTCGCGATCATGTGCAACGTTTCCTTCGCGCGATGCGCGAGAGCGTTGAGCTCGCTGACGAACCACGATATACAGTTCTCGCCGCGACGGAATCTGTACGCCGGGGCGCGATAATCCTCGTCGCGCACGCATCGCACGTAATATCCGATACTGAATGCTCTGTGATGCTGATAAGCGTATCTGTTCAGAGTCGCGCGCTCGACGTCCTCGTTCTCCTTCTCCAACACGCATTCCAAATCGGCGTACACCACGAAGGGAAGTCGCTCCTCTCTTTGATGATTACTGAAACTCAACCACTTGTCATCCTCGCTCGGAAGAACGATAGCGCACTCGTTCATCCTGCCGCAGTCCGAAACGTGAGCGGCGAGCTTCTCTCTCGAGTGGAAATAATGCAGACATCTACAATTATTTAAAATAAATTTTCGATCGTTTCGTATAAAAATATAAAAATTACTCGCTTCCTACCGATCACAGATGAACTTCTTCTGTTTATGCTTGCTCAGTTGACTCCCCACCAATCGCGACAAGTCTTTTATCCACGCGAAGTGACCTTCGCTCGAGCCGTGTCGCGCGTTCGGCACGTAAAACAGATTAACGTGAGTATCTCTCTTGTCATCGGTGAGTCGCAGAGGAACAATCGCGTCCTCGAATCTCACGGGAAAGATCGCGTTGCCGCTTCGCTCCTTCTGGGTGAACATGTTGATCGATATACCGTTGAGACGTTCGAATCTTCCAATTTGTTTCAGATTCATGGGAAAATCGATGCCATCTAGTTTCAACACAGTTCGATAACCGGGATACTGATTGAGTCTCTCGACGTGTCTATCGACGGGATACAACGCTGCGATAACCGCCCAAGCGAAACACGCGTTGTCCGTCGTTCGCACATTGACCACCGCTTTTTTTAACTTTACGAATCGCGGCATATCGACCCAACATCCCGCTCGCATGGGATTACACTTGTTAATGTTCACCACTATATTTAATATGCGTGATAACGCCCATCCACTGTCGCGCTCCTGAAACTCCTCCAAACCCGTCAGAGTCACGTCGATCACGTATCTGTCGTACCATTCTTGCAAATCGGAGATACGGAAGAGCTGCCAATTCTTCGTGACGATACTCTTCACGGACGTCTCGTCGTTAGCGACGAATTCTCCGTTGAATACAGTATTGACCTTTAAACACACGTGTCTTTCGAGATTATCGCGCACCTTCTCCAGTACCGTGTCTCTCGCGTCGTCGAGAAATCGTCGAGGCTCGATATACCGCCGGTTTATCACCGTGCCGGTCGATACTCGTCTTTCGAACGCGGTATCGATCTCCACCCACGAGTGTCCTTCTCCATCGACGTACCCAGCGCCCACGCGCTCGAAACGTCGCCGCAACTCGACTCTCGTGCCTTCCAATCGCGCTATTCGAGCCACCAGAGAATTCACCGTTCCAACATTGTTTCGTCGACGACACTCCTCTCGCAACGACCTTAGACACTCGTCGCACCGTTGTTCCCACACGCGACGAGCGTCCGCATCAGCGACGCTCGTCGCGATCTCGAGAAGATCGTTCGCATCCATTTTTTTTTTACAATAGCTTAGGTTTCGACAACCACAATGTCCTACCTTCGTTATCCGCGGGAATTCTAAATTTCTGCGCTCGTCGTCGAATTTTCCGATTCTTCGTTAATACTCTTTCCATATACTCTCTCGCTCTACAGCTACACGCTATCGTCGTTTCTATCCACATTCTCTCTCGCACCGCGATCCGAACACCAATCTCTCGCCTCAAAAGATAAGTCGACAAATTCCATCGAGCGTCCTCCTTCAACGCGCACGTTTCGAGATACGAATATTCTCGATCGCGTTCGATCGCGAATGAACTCGACGACGACGATAATTCCTCGTCGCAAAACAAATTATCCGAATCGCTTGTCGCGCCCGTTTCCACGTCGCTATCGTCCATTCGATGAAACGAATCGAGCCAACGTCGACGACGAAAAACGCTCTTATACCGTCGTCGCCCCGGACGCTCGAATCCGTCGATGGAGAGAACCGCGACTTCCCGGGAAAAAAGAGAAAAAAACGTCGGATCCCCACCCCGAAAATTAACTCGCGCGGCGGAAAACGCACCGCGACTTCCGGTGGAGATAAGCACGCGTCCTCCGGACGCCGGCGACACCCCTCGGGGATCCCCGACTCGCGATTCCCCGCACCGCGACTTCCGGTGGGAACGAGCGCGTCTCCGAACGCCAACGACACCCCTCAGGGGTTTCTGACCCACATTCCACGGGGTTTCTGACCCACAACAACTCCCCGCACCCCATGTGGGGGTTCAAAACCATGGGATCCCCCCACCACCGCCGATAAGCCCCCCGCACCCCATGTGGGGGTTCAAAACCATGGGATCCCCCCCACCACCGACAAGCAGGGGGCGTGGCCAACCCACAGATAAGCCCCGCCCACTCGCGAAATAACCCATTCAGACCATGTGGGTATTCTAAATTACCCATTCCGACCATGTGGGTATTCTACGCCATAGCTCCCCGCACCCCATGTGGGGATTCAAAGCCATGGGATACCCCCACCACCGAGAAACGGGGGGACGCTGAGGGGCCCTCGCCTTCCGTCTCTCCCCCCTCGCCCATCTCTTATGGCATTCCCCCCGCAAAACCCCCCCGCTCCCCGACCCGTCTCGCGTCACCCCATGGGTTGTGAATACCCTCTATTCGGCTACTCATGACGATTTTGCAACTGAAAGACGAGTTGAGACAGCGCAAGCTGAAGACGACGGGCAATAAGGTAGAGCTCGTAGAACGACTGAAGCGAAGTGATGAAGATGACGAAGACGACGTTGTAAGTAACGAAGGGAATAACGAGAGCGATGACAACATGGATGAAACAGTGATGAATGACGCTGGTGCGAGGAATGAAGCTAGAGGTACCAATGGACCGACGGAACGCAATACACGAAAGTGCATCCTAACCCTCAAGGACGTCGAGGATGCCATCGATAAGTTTAGTGGCAATGATGGCAAGAATGTTATCCAATGGATAAAGGAATTTGACGATTTGGCAAGACTGTGTGAATGGTCCGTGGTGCATCAAACGATATACGCGAAACGGATGCTGACTGGATCGACGCGCCTCTTTATAAACCATGAAGTACGCGGGAAGCCGTGGAAGGACATCAAGGCTGCGCTGAAATCGGAGTTCACTCCCAAACTGGACAGTCACGCAGTTCATTTTAAGCTACAACGAAGGAAGAAGAAGCCAGAAGAAACATTCCATCAATACTATTATAAGATGTTAGATATCGCGTCGCCGATAAATATGGAGACTTCTGCGGTTATTCAATATATCATAGATGGTATCGTGAACGATGAGGTAAACAAAACTATTTTGTATGGCGCTAAATCTATTTCGCAGTTGAAAGAGAAATTTGATATGTACGAGATAATGAAGGGTAAAGGTAAGCACGCAAGTAGTTCTAAGGTTAAGATAGACGATTCCAAAAAGAAGCAAACGCGAACAGATAAGTCGGACGAAAAAACAGAGATTAAGCGTTGCTATAATTGCGGCGAAAAAAAATCATCTCAGCACTACATGTCCATCAAAAGGAAAGGGCGTAAAGTGTTTTAGGTGTAGCGAATATGGACATATTGCAGCCAATTGTCCAAAGGATACGAAGGTAGAGAAAAATAAAAGTTGTAACGTGACCCAGAGTAAGATAGAGAGTAGTTCTAAGGTAAGGCACAGCAATCCTAAAAGAACTCGTAAAGTTGTTAAAATTTATGATAATAAAGTAATTGCTTTATTCGATACAGGTAGCGACATAAGCCTCATGCGTGCGGAATTTTATGTCAGGATAGGAGCTCCAAATCTAATAAAAAAGTCGATCAAATTTTGTAGCGTCGGTACAGTGGAAAATGTTACTTTGGGCCAAACGCGCATAAAAGTAAGAGTTGATGACGAATATTTTGAAGTTGTTTTCCATGTGGTCCCTGACGCATTTTTGAGTTACGACGTTCTTATTGGTTCGGACTTTTTGAATAATGTCGATGTACGAATAAAGGGTGGCGAGATAACAAGTGTCACGAGAATTACGGAAAGACCCGGTGAGTCGACTTTTGTCAATAAAATTGATATTATTTCTGACGCAGATGAGATAGACGTGTCACAAGCGAATAACAGCGACCTCAAGGAACAACTTCAGCAGATTATATCTAATTACAAACCCATAAAGACGAAAGACGTAGGAATTAAACAAGAGATAATCGTTAGAGATGAAGTTCCGATTTACCAGCGTGCCCGTCGATTAGCGCCCCATGAGCTAAAGATAGTTGACTCTCAGATTCAAGATTGGTTGGAACAAGGTATTATTCAGCCGTCATATTCGAACTATGCTAGTCCGATTGTATTGGTAAAAAAGAAAGATAATACAACGCGAATTTGTATCGATTATCGTAAACTAAATGAAAAGATAGTAAAGTTACGTTATCCATTACCTATCATAGAGGACCAAATAGATAGACTCCAAGGTGCTCGGATTTTCACGACGTTAGATTTAAAGAATGAATTCTTTCGTGTTGCAGTAGCCAAAGATAGTCGCAAGTATACGGCGTTCATAGTACCCAATGAACACTATGAGTTTTTACGAATGCCATTCGGCTTAAGCACTTCGCCTTTTTTTTTGTTGACGATGGAGAAATCCTTTATGGATACCCGAGAGGTCCGGGGGAACCCCTCGGGTTATGCGGGACTCACCGTATTTAACCGGCATACCCGCTAAAACTCCACCGGGTGACCTTCCTTGGCCTATGGTGAAGGGGAGCTGGGCATCACCAGAGGTATTCTTCCAGCCCCCCCTCAGGCGTGGCCGTAAATCGGCCTCTGTCCTGGGGGAGGGAGTAACAGAACACTCCCTCCCCATGAATTACCAATCTCGGGGAAGACCGGGTCACCACCGACCTTCCCCCGCCCTCCCAGATGTTAGGAGGGGGGCCGCCCCCAGGTGTTGTTGGGGCTAGGAACGACTGGGGGCCCCCGCCCCCAGCCGCCCCTTCTTTGCCTTTTTGCCTTTTCCGGTTTTCTTTTCGGGGACGACGGGGGAAGAGGGGATATCATTCTCCCCCTCCTCCAGCCCCGCGATATAAAACCGGTTGGCTTGCAACCGAGTGTCAGGGGGGGGAGCTTACTCCACCCCGCCCCGACTTCTTTTTCGGGGACCTGGGACACCGGCCCCGGGGCCCCACTATACGACCACGAAGTGCCCTCTCAGGGACCTCATATTCCAGATCTGGAACCGAGGCCCCCGCCAGGACAGCATCCACCGACTCTTGAGGGAAAATATTCCCTAAGAGCTCAAGGGGAGGAGGACGCTCCTCCTCCTCATCCTCCATGACCCGAATTTTCCTCGGGGGTTTGTCAGGCCCCCTCAGTCTATTTACAGCGACTGAGGGGGAGAAATGGGACAGTTTGAGGTCCACAATCCCTCCCCGCCAGGCCCCACAATCGCCTTGGAGAAGGAAAACTTCTCAGGAGTTTCCCCCTCACACCTCCTCCCAAATCTGAAAACCTCCTTTGGGAGGTGTCCAACTTTCAGAGGATCCTCCTCGGGAACCGAGGGGGGAGGAGTAGAAACCCCTCCCCCCCGCACTCCTCCACGTCCATGGGGGCTCCACCAAGGAAGCCCCCAGGGATCACCTCCGCGAAGGCCGCCACCGAGTCGGCACACGTGCCTTCCACGGTGACGACCTCCGATATAACCTCCGCCTGGGGAGGGGACACCCTGACCATCGGGGGCGCCTCCCCAGGTGCCTCAGGAGGGGGTATAACCCCCCCTTTAAGCCTCCTTCTCCTCTTTCCTCCCCCATAACGGGGAGGAACCACCGGGCACCCGCTCCCACCGATCCGGTGGGAGGCGGGAAGCCTCTCCTCGTGACACTTGGGGCAGTGTGCGGCTCTAGCCGCACACTCCCCAACTCGGTGTCCCTCCACCCCACACCGGAGGCAACAATTGCCCCGATCGGCGGTGAAGGGACACCATCGTCTTATGTGCCCCCTCCCCAGGCACTTAAAGCACCTGGGGGGGCACTAACCTCCGGGGGGGTCTGAGTCCCAATCGTCTTTTTGGACTCAGACCTCCCCCCTCTCCTAGCCACCGAGGCGTAGGACTCGGGAACCCGAGAGCCTACGCCTCCCAAGTTACTCGGGGGGGGGCGAGCCCCCCCGAGCACGTACACCTAAACCTCCGCTTCTCCTCCTCTAAAAGGCGGAGGAGCCCAACAAGAGCCCCCCGAACCAAAGGCCAGAGAGCCCCGCCATCCCCTGCAGTAGCCAAATAGTGCGGGGCGCCTGCATTGCACGCCCCGCACCGCCCGTCGTCCGATGACGACATAGGGGGGGCCAGGACCATACCCCCCCTACGCCGGCCTCTGAGGGTCCGATCCCTCTGAGGCGGTACGTTACTTTGCTTACTTATCATTTTCTTCCATAAAAATGTAATTTTTTTACGTGGTTGTCTTCCACGGGGGGGTTATTTCGGAGACCCCCTCTCCTAGGTCGGCTGGGATAACCCTCCTCACGAGTCCGACCTACCCGGGTTTTTTAATATGGTTATTCTTTCCATGTGTGCGCTCTTAGACCCCGAGGATTTTTCCCCGGGGAGCCCCTCCACCACGGCAAGGTGGCGCACAACGGAGGGGTTAAGCACTTCGCCTGCGTATTTTCAAAAGTATATAAACGCCGTATATAACGCCATGATCTAGTTGCGAAAAGAATCGTTTCAATTTACATTGATGACTTAATTATACTTATTTATACCTTCCAAAGATCTTGAAGAGGGAATAACATGATTGAAAATGGTCTTGTCGGTGGTTAGTGAATATGGACTAGTGATTAACTGGAAGAAATGTCAGTTTCTACAAACGAGAGTCAGCTATCTAGGCTACATTATAGAGAGCGGAAGTATTACGCCTAACGAAGATAAAACTAGAGCGTTAAGAGAGTTCCCTATACCTAAAGATGTAAAAACAGTACAGAGTTTCCTAGGCCTTGCGGGCTATTTTAGAAAGTTTGTGTGTGGGTATGCGAAAATTGCGCGCCCACTGTTCGATTTGCTAAAAAGCGATGTGCGTTTCTCTTTCGGTGATAAGGAAGTAAAGGTTTAATCAGCTAAAGAAGATTCTTTGTGACAAGCCAGTATTGCGCATTTATTCCCCTAATGCGGATACCGAGCTACATACAGATGCGTCGAGTCAAGGTTTTGGAGCGATTTTAATGCAGCGCGACAACGAGGATCGTTGCTTTCATCCAGTTTATTTTGCGAGCTTTAAAACTTCATCGGCGGAAGCGAAGTTACATAGTTATGAGTTAGAAGCTTTGGCAGTTGTAAAAGCGGTTAAAAAATTTAGGGTTTATTTGATCGGCATTCCATTTAAGTTAGTTACAGATTGTAAGGCGTTTGCATTAACTCTTAAGAAAGCAGATATCTGTGCTAAGATCGCAAGATGGGCTCTTTATCTTCAAGATTTCACGTACACTGTTGAACACCGTTCAGGAAACTGTATGCGACATGTGGACGCTCTCAGCCGGAACTCACTACCTGTAACAATGGTGGTGAACGAGTGCCAGGAGACAATTTCGGCCAAACTGAGAAGGAGTCAGCTAGAGGATGAAGCACTAGAGAAAATTTGGAAACAAACCGAGACGGGCGAAGAGAACGGCTATTGCATAAAGGACAAGCTATAGTACAAGCTTGTGGACGATGAAACTTTGATAGTCGTGCCGGAAGCAATGCAACTCAGTATTATTAGACATTTTCATGATCAAGGCCATTTTGCAGCGGATAAAACAGAAAAGTTGATAAAAACAGACTATTGGTTTAAAGGAATGCGTTCGAAGATAGAAAAGTATGTGCGGAATTGCATCGACTGCATATTAGCAGAGAGAAAAAGTGGCAAGCTTGAAGGATGGCTTCATCCCATTGACAAAGCAAGTATACCATACGGGACATATCACGTAGATCACCTTGGACCCTTACCTTCCACCAAGAAGAAATATGCTCATATATTCGCCGTTATAGGCAGTTTTACGAAGTTCGTCTGGTTATACCCTGTGAGAACAACTAATACAGTCGAGGTAGTCGACAAATTAATCAGACAAAGTGCTGTTTTTGGGAACCCACAGCGTATCCTATCGGACCAAGGCAGTGCCTTTACTTCACATGAATTTAAAGAATACTGCAAGGACGAAGCTATAGAGCATGTAACTATTGTTACCGGAGTACATCGAGGAAATGGCCAAATAGAGAGAGTTAATCGTATTTTGATACCTCTCTTAACGAAGCTGGCAGCTCCCAATCCTGCTGAATGGCATAAGTATGTTGACAAGGCGCAGAAATATTTAAATAATGTACCTAACAGGAGTACCGGCATGTCGCCGTTCTATCTTTTATTTGGTACCCGGATGAAAACGAAAGAAGACCCTCTAATCAGGGAAATTGTTGAGACAGAAAGTGCTATGTGGTATCAACAAGAACGCGAAGAATCTCGCGAATTAGCGAGACAGTCCATTATGAAAATACAAGAAGAAAATAAACGAACGTACAATAAGAAGAGGAAGACGCCGACCAAGTACCAAGAGGGGAATCTAGTCGCTATAAAGCGTACTCAAACCGGACCAGGATTAAAGTTTGCAGCCAAATATCTGGGCCCGTATCGCATCGAGAAAACGCTCCGCAATGAGCGATATATCGTCGAGAAAGTAGGAGAAAGAGAAGGTCCACGAAAGACATCCACCGCAGCCGATCATATGAAACCTTGGGCAGATACGGCGTATGAAACAAGTGCATCTGAGGACAGATGTACGTAGGATAGCCGAGTGTAGGATACGAAAAAAAGGCGCTTTCCAAGTTGCACATGCGAATGCACTATTGTAGAAGAACGCGCGATACAGCAAGCGAACAGTTGAGAGAAAAAAAGAGAGTGAGGCGTCGCGTTAATTTTTTAATAAAAAGAAGTCGCGTTGCTTAGAGACGTGTTGCGTTGATTAGAGAAGAAGTCGTGTTGCTTAGAGACGTGTTGCGTTGATTAGAGAAGAAGTCGCGTTGCTTAGAGACATGTTGCGTGGATTTGATAATAAGTCGCGTTGGTTTTAGAAAATAACTCACGTTTGATCTGTAAACTCTGGTGTACCCGATACCTTGTATTGATATTATCAATTAATTAAATAATTTTAAATTCAACATCCTATAATAGTATAACTGTGACTTATAGAAGATAAAGATTGAATAGTAGCTTCGATTGTCTTTGCTCCCATATTAGCTAATGTTCTTCCAGAATGTATTTCTAGATTAAATCCGCTTTCATCTGCATTATAAGTTGATCCTTCACCAATTACATCAATATGTGGTTTTACAGTTTTCACAAATTCTTCTGCATTTTGACGTATCAGTACATCAGATTGTGAATTAGATTGCGATTTAAATTTTGTTATTTTACGTGATGTAATGTGATGAGCCTTTTTAAAATTCCATATCCACCAATGTCCTGCTCTAAACGTAGTAAAATCAACTTGCTCTTTTGCTTCTAGCGCCCACCTTCGTAAATCTATATCATGAATGATAGATCCTCTTTCAATAGCTTCTTGAAATTTTATCAGTACATATTCAGCAATAAATATCAATTTGTCTCTGTTTGTTCCTCCACGCATTACATACTCTTGCCATCGGTACAATTGCGAAATGTGTTTTACCTATAAAAGAAAAAATCCAATATTTAAATATAAAAAAAAATTATATTAAACATAAGCAAAATTAATGCGAATCGAGTGCAAATAAACATGCGACTCAAAAACGTTATTCCTGACTTCTCTTATTATCAACTTTTTTATCAATTATAAACAACTATTTATTATTAATAATAATATTCATTCATCTGCAGTTAGTACTATGCTTATTTCTTAAGAGAATTTACCTTTTTAAAACGATTCTGTACAACAGAAAGGGATAAACGTCTTTTTTTCCCACTATTCCAATATTCCACCGCTTTTCTTTTATAATTTAAATCTACACTTCCACCTTCGTCATCTATAATACAAATTTCATCTTCGTAGCTGTCTTCTTCAGTATGAAAATCATACGAATCTACAAGTTGTACATCATGAGGTTCCGATGGATCATCAAAATCAAGTCCCCAATTGTATTCAATTGTATCATAATCGTTTATAGAATTTCTTATCAAGCTGGAAATTGCATCGTGGAGTTCTACTTCGCGATGATTAACGGGAGTGACAGCCAGATTTGCAATGTGGAACGTTGTAATTAACAAATTTATAACGTTTGTTACATTTATAACCATTTTGACACAAATGCTTGAGTAACGGTCATATGAAAACTTTTTGCGTAAAGTATCACACGCACAACACGTTAAATAACATATGAATGAAATGCAGAAAGAGATGGCTTTTATACCAACTAATCTTTCAATCTTTGAACCATTCAATGATTCAATAACTTCCTTATTTTGTTAGACTTTGATACTCTCTTAGACTTTGATACTCTTACAATCAGAAACATATATACCGAAGAGTTTTATATACAAATAATATGACCAACAGTACTGCAAGGTCAGATGAAAGTTAGTATGTAATTAGTATCATATAATTACGCATGAAATAAATCGATTTGACTATATTTAGGTGTATTCATTTTCATTCGTGTTTCATTCATAAATATAATGATGTTTATATAAATAGGAAATATTACATGTACGTTATAGTACACCCGTTTATTTCGTTGCGTTGGATCATCTAGACGATAATCTTTAATGTTTCTTTACCAAAGATTTAAATAAGTAATTATTTTCTTGACGAATTTAATTTTCCTCTCGCGATATACATATATATCATATGTATTATGATATATACATATATTATGATAACTATATTATATATAACATGTGTAATATACAAAAATCACTAACGTGATTAGGTTTATTATAAACATCTGTTTTATCATATTTTTGTATTGCGGAAAGTTATAGGAGAAAGAGAAGCTCTGTCGTAGCCAAGTAGCGAGTCGATAAAGTTGAGAGTATGCCTATAAGGGCGTAAAAAAAATACAATAAATAAAAATTTATGTGCTAATTTTAAAAACTATAAAAGAATAATTGTATGAAAATATATATAAACACTATATACAGGGTGACCCATTTTAACTTCCCCACCGGATTATCTTGAAAGGAATGCACTTTCTGAAAAAAAGTTTCAGATATAAGTTTTAGTATTTTTCCCTGGCTATTGAATGGCGATATTGAATTTGACCTCGATTGTGAATGTGAAGGTCATTTAAAGGTCAAGTTAATTTTTTTAAATGGCATCCCCTATTTTTTATTACATATTCTTGTAGCTGACCTCGAGAGCTTTCCAAAACACTATAATAAAGTATTTTTTCATGAAGTATTTTCCGAGTTATAAAGCTTGAAATAATTTCTTAATTTTACATAAACTGTAAAATATCTCGTAAAATATTTACTTTTCGATGACCTTATCTCAATACTTTTA
Organism: Crematogaster levior; assembly: GCA_901521435.1. Taxonomy (NCBI): domain Eukaryota; kingdom Metazoa; phylum Arthropoda; class Insecta; order Hymenoptera; family Formicidae; genus Crematogaster; species Crematogaster levior. Next base: position 46,594 of record CABEGB010001520.1, read on the forward strand.
TGCACAGAATAATGAGAGGAATCAATTGGTGTAAAGAAAACACATAGTTGTTTTTAAGAAAAAATATGTAATTGTTAGTTACAAATTGCATATTTTTTCTTAAAAACAACTATGTGTTTTCTTGACACCAATTGGTTCCTCTCATTATTCTGTGCATAAAAGTATTGAGGTAAGGTCATCGAAAAGTAAATATTTTACGAGATATTTTACAGTTTATGTAAAATTATGAAATTATTTCAAGCTTTATAACTCGGAAAATACTTAATAAAAAAATACTTTATTATAGTGTTTTGGAAAGCTCTTGAAGTCAGCTACAAGAATATGTAATAAAAAATAGGGGATGCCATTTAAAAAAATTAACTTGACCTTTAAATGACCTTCACATTCACAATCGAGGTCAAATTCAATATCGCCATTCAATAGCCAGGGAAAAATACTAAAACTTATATCTGAAACTTTTTTTCAGAAAGTGCATTCCTTTCAAGATAATCCGGTGGGGAAATTAAAATGGGTCACCCTGTATATATACAGGGTGATTCAGAACGACTTAGTTGTCCGGGCACAGACGTATTCCTGAGTGAATTCTGAGACGATTTTTCCTTTGCCAAAATTTTATTTGAAGCTTAGATTTTGAGTTATTAATGAAAATAGTTAGCGAATCGTGAGCGTACGAGAGGCAGGCAGGCAGGGACGGCGCAAGCCGCGATTCACCGTTACACGCGGGCGCTTACGCGAGGCGCCCGCTGCGATCAGCTGACGTAGCAGGCCCAAATACACATACACACACATCTCTCTCTCTCTCTCTCTCCCTCTCTCTGTCCCTTTCTCTGTCTCTCTCTTTGTCCCTCTTTCTCTCATACACACACGCACACGCATACACACACACACACATTCACTTACCTTATCAAATTCGATGTCTTCGTATACCGCTTGACGGATAAATAATTCCATTCGAAATTAACAATAACACACACGTCTTATTTTACACGTATTTTACACGTAATGCAAATCCACGATAATACACACGATTGAGGATACGATATTTTTTTTCTTTCACGTATGTCAACACTTTTTTCGTATCGAATTTATTCACGCTTTTAAGTGATTTATAAATCGAGTCATTACTATTAATCACTACCGAGTAATCTCACTTCGCGGCTTATTTTTATAATTAAGAAACAATACACACATTGCATACAATCACAGTATAATCCACAAAATGTTGCACTCGCGCACGCTTCTCGCACACTCGCGCACTCGCTCCGCGGCACTCTCGCGGAAAGAAACGACTCGGTTATATGAAGAAAACGAACGATTTATTTAGGAGTAAAGATACAGACGTCCTTTTAGTTTGACAGGCCGTCAACAACAACATGACAACGCGCCTGGCAACGCGTAAACAGGCGTCGCCAGGGAACAGGAAACATCCTCCGGTACGCATCTTCATTGCGTACCGGATAATCGGGCGCGGGCGCAACACTGCCCCCCTTCTTCCAGATTGTCGCCCCGACAATCCAAGAGGGGCAGAAGAAGATCCTCTTCTCCCAACCGGCTCCAGGGCGGTTCTACTCCAAGTAGACCCCCAACCGGCTCCAGGGAGACGCAGCCTCGCGACCTTCCCCCAACCGGCTCCAGGGTGGCTCAACCCTCCTCTCACGGGTATCGAGTTGGCCCCCAACCGGCTCCCAGGGGGAAGCCGCGGAATCCTCCTCACTGCCGCCCATATCCCTCTCGATGCCTGAGTCCTGTCTCTTGCGTCTTGACTCTTGAGTCTTGACTCTTGCGTCTTGACTCTTGAGTCTTCGTTCTTCGGACAAGGGGGGTAATAAACTTCCTGAGGTACCAACGTCCCGCAGGACTCCCCTAGTCCCTGCCTCGGCATTCGCCCTAAGGCCCACGGAAAAACCTCAGGCGAAAAACCGTGGGCGAGGCAGTCTTCTTTTCCGGAAAGAGAACTCATCCCAGGAAAAGAAAGCTCCAGGCTCCGGAGACGTTCGCTCGGCTCCGCCGGACATCCTCCAGCCCCGTGCCACGCGCCTTCTTTTTCCTAAGAAGAACGGAAAACGCAGTAACACTTAACAAAAACTTAACTCTAACAAAAAAACAAACGGTACATTCCCTACGGGTTCCGACTCCCCCTCCTAAACTCTAACTAGTCGCGGTTTCCCTCCTTCGTCGGGCACTCCGCGCGGAAGTGGCCGCTCTTGCCACAGGTCCAACACTCCTTGGGCCCGTCCCCCTTCCCGAAGCGTCTTTCCCCCTTTCTCCCTTTCGCTTCACTGTTCCTCCCGTCCGAAGGGGTTTTGCCGGCTCCCGCCTCCGACGAGCTTTTTTCCCCCGCGCCCGCATTCGGCTCGCGAGAGTAAAGATTTCCCCCCTCGCGGCCCTCTCCCAAAATTTCCCTCACGGCTTTCGCCCTCTCGATAGCCGCCTTTAGGGAGGAGACCCCCTCCAGCTGGAGCGTTCTCCTTATAAAATCGTTGGAGAGCGCAGAGATGAACTGCGCGCAGGCAATTTTCTCGCGAACATCGAAGGGGCACTCGGGATAGGCGTAGCGGGCAAGCTTCTCGAGCTCTGCCCCGAGCGCGGCGAAATCCTCCCCGAATCTCTGCCTCCGGTTCGCAAACCGGGTGTAGCTGCTTTGAGCCGAGTGCGTTTCCCCGAAACGCAACTCCAGCTTCGATTTAAACTCCTCAAATTTCAAGCTGTCTGGATCCTGGACGGTCTCCAGGACGGAGCGCGCCTTCCCCCGCAAGCACGAAGCGAGAGCGACTGCCTTAAAGGAATCGCCCCAACGATTCGCTCGCGCAACTAAATCAAACTGAAGAAGGAACTCCCTCAGCGGAACCGAGCCATCAAAGGTATCGGGCCTGAGTTTCGTCGCGAACTCGGAACTCTCGCCGTCCGCACACGCCGGAACGTGCCTCAAATCCGCGCGCCCCGCGTCAACGCTCCCGCAGACCGGAACGCGCCCCACGACACCGCCTTCGCCGACCGAAACGCGCCCCGAATCCGTTCGCCCCGCGTCTCCGCTCTCGCGCAAGTTCGCATCTCTGTTAAAGGAAAGACTTAGCTGATTCGTGCGGAGGATCCGCAGTTCCTCGCCGTGCTGTCGCAGCTGCTCCGCGAGTTCCTCTTCCCTGCGCGCCTGCTCCTCTCGTAGCCGATGCAGCTCTTGGAGGACGGCCTCGAGAGCGCTCGACTCCGTCGCATCCGCCTCCGCAGCTCGGGAGCGAGTCTTCATCGGAGAGCGCGTTGTCGCCATCTCCCTCGCAATCTCGCAGAAGTTCGTTGTCCGTCCGTATCCCGGACGAGCCCCCAAAATGTTGCACTCGCGCACGCTTCTCGCACACTCGCGCACTCACTCCGCGGCACTCTCGCGGAAAGAAACGACTCGGTTATATGAAGAAAACGAACGATTTATTTAGGAGTAAAGATACAGACGTCCTTTTAGTTTGACAGGCCGTCAACAACAACATGACAACGCGCCTGGCAACGCGTAAACAGGCGTCGCCAGGGAACAGGAAACATCCTCCGGTACGCATCTTCATTGCGTACCGGATAATCGGGCGCGGGCGCAACAGTATAATCCACACAGCATGCATGTCCAAAAGATGTACAGAGGATATTCTAATAAGAATATCTTTCAGAGATACGATCTCTTTGGGATGTCCTACAAACGTTTCCTGGATATGCAAGCTGTGTAGGAATTAATCCGCGAAACTTTTTGTCTTGTACGAAGTCTGTCACGTATCAGTACTTTCACACACTCACACTCGACTCGAATAAATCTGTTCGTTGCTGTTAATCACTACCGATTAATTTTATTCAGCGACCGACAACGATCCGAAGAAAGAAACGCGTTTACACGACACACGTAACGCCCGGTACGCGATGCGACTGTAGCAGGCTTGAAACAGCTGAGATCGTCTCAGCTGTTTCAAAAAACATAACCTGCTACAGTCGCATCGCGTACCGGGCGTTACGTGTGTCGTGTAAACGCGTTTCTTTCTTCGGATCGTTGTCGGTCGCTGAATAAAATTAATCGGTAGTGATTAACAGCAACGAACAGATTTATTCGAGTCGAGTGTGAGTGTGTGAAAGTACTGATACGTGACAGACTTCGTACAAGACAAAAAGTTTCGCGGATTAATTCCTACACAGCTTGCATATCCAGGAAACGTTTGTAGGACATCCCAAAGAGATCGTATCTCTGAAAGATATTCTTATTGGAATGTCCTCTGTACATCTTTTGGACATGCATGCTGTGTGGATTATACTGTGATTGTGTGCAATGTGTGTATTGTTTCTTAATTATAAAAATAAGCCGCGAAGTGAGATTACTCGGTAGTGATTAATAGTAATGACTCGATTTATAAATCACTTAAAAGCGTGAATAAATTCGATACGAAAAAAGTGTTGACATACGTGAAAGAAAAAAAATATCGTATCCTCAATCGTGTGTATTATCGTGGATTTGCATTACGTGTAAAATACGTGTAAAATAAGACGTGTGTGTTATTGTTAATTTCGAATGGAATTATTTATCCGTCAAGCGGTATACGAAGACATCGAATTTGATAAGGTAAGTGAATGTGTGTGTGTGTGTGTGTGTATGCGTGTGCGTGTGTGTATGAGAGAAAGAGGGACAAAGAGAGAGACAGAGAAAGGGAGAGAGAGAGAGAGAGAGAGAGATGTGTGTGTATGTGTATTTGGGCCTGCTACGTCAGCTGATCGCAGCGGGCGCCTCGCGTAAGCGCCCGCGTGTAACGGTGAATCGCGGCTTGCGCCGTCCCTGCCTGCCTGCCTCTCGTACGCTCACGATTCGCTAACTATTTTCATTAATAACTCAAAATCTAAGCTTCAAATAAAATTTTGGCAAAGGAAAAATCGTCTCAGAATTCACTCAGGAATACGTCTGTGCCCGGACAACTAAGTCGTTCTGAATCACCCTGTATATATATATATATATATATATATATATATATAAACATTAATAGATACGTATTAACAAACAATATTTACAAAATATTGATACCTATAAAACTGCAACGATTAATAGTTCACACAATTTAATTAACGGTACACAATAAAATGTACGATGTTACGTATTAAACTGATGCTCGCAAAGCGACGGAATTTTGTATTTCCTCCAGCGATAAAATTATTCGTCTTATAGACCTTCAAACTTGTTTTAAATTTTATATAAGTGCTCAAGTTATGAGATTCATCAAGCATGAGATGAAAACTTTCGTGATTATATATGGATATGTTCTCCAAGTATATTCGTCATCTTTTGATTACAAAAAAATGCGTTGCGCGAAGAATCGAGCGCGTAGACCGACACAAACAGCGTATGTACGGAGACGTTTATAATTAATTCCCAAAAATGATATTACGCAACATAACTTTAATATACATGGATGAATTCGTAAAAAAATAACCTTTAATTTGGTGAAAACAGAAATTCAAAATTTTGAAAAAAAGTTAAAGGGGTAAGATTTTTTGAAAATTAAAAAAGTAAAAAAAATTTTTTTACATTATTTTGTGGTACTCATCAAACCATTTAATACCCAGTTTGAATTTTTGTTCTATCTTTTTTAGTTTCGGAGATATTCGCTCCGAAAGAGAAAAACCGATTTTCTTCAAGAGGGTGTTTCCACCCTTAAAACCGAATATCAGCCGCTAAAAAAAATTGCTTCGTGATTAGGTCCATCTAGTCTAAACTTATGCAAAGTTTCAGATTTTTTTGAATTTTACACTTGCCGAACTTCCCTTGTTAGATATTGTAAAATAAATTTGGAGACTTCTTCAACAGTAGATTCGCCGAAAATTGGTGCATTTTTAATCCAAATTAATAAGTGGAAATGTTGTATACCTCTACCTTGGTATTCTCGTCGCCAAAAATAGTGTGTTACTTCTCCAATTGGATGATCTTTGGAACAAATGAAAGCGAGCATTGCTCGAAACTTATTATCGAGGAACCTAGATGTTGATACAGGATCTTTAGCAACAAGTACGCTAACAGATAAAGAAGTATCATGCCATTTACTTCACGAATATATTCACCTAAATCTTCCCATAACCATTCACTCGGACTTAGTGTTAAAAACCATGTTGCAGGCCCGTAATGCTGCGTCATACACCTTAAATTACTTCTCGGTTTATGCCAATATTGTTCCGTATTTCGAAGTGTAGAAAATATTGTTGTTAGATCAGATTCCAACTGTTTTTCCAACAATGCTTCTAAATACTCCGCTGCTGTATACCGAACTTGAGGATTAGTTATGTTCAATTTATGATAAATTCCCCGTTTTAACTGACGAATATTCGCATCATTCAATAAATAAAATAAGTATTGTTGGTTTAATCTATACTGTGGATGTTTAGATGCCAAACATTTAATAAATTTATGATCATGAAGTTTGACTTTTCTAATTTCACGTTGTCCATTAATACCAAAAGGATATAAATCTGGAAAACACATTAAATCTAAATTTTTTTCACGATTATCCAAAGCTGCATTCTCAATTTTTATCATTTGATACAATTCTGTTGAAGTTTTATTTGCTTTCTTTTCATATAAAGGATAAATAGTATATTCTTCATAATAGTTATCATTTTCATCAGTAACTTGAGTTATCATTGCCCTTTGTTGATTGTCTAATATTTCTACACCATTTTTTTTTTCATTTATTCGATTATTTAATGACTCATTGTCAGATTCGTCTTCTAACGTCATTTCTGTCTCTTCCACTTGAAATTCTGCAGAATTTTTTAATTGATCTAATATGTTTAATTTATTTTGATCATTTGGTAGTATAATTTTAGAGTACAAAAAATTGTGGTCCTTTAACCATATCAAAGCATTAGAAACTTTTGTAACATTAACCATCTCTTCCCAAATAATCTTTGATTTGGTTGGGATACTTCTAACTAAGATATATAATTCATTATTAATATTTATTGGATCAGTATCCAAGCATAATTTCTTCAATGTCTCTTGTAACGGAAGTGGCAAATGGAATATTCTGCCTTTAACTTTTTGTATCATTTGCCTTTGAGGTAATTTTTTATTAATAACAGTTCCCATTTTGACAACAGTTTGAAACGCTTTGGCTCTCTGTATAAGAATTTTTTCAAATGTGTTAAGAGAGGATATTACTTCGGGCACATCTTGTGTAAAGAGATTATTCAAAATGCAAAACGCAGGCATTAACCTTTACGAAATTTGCCTACACAATAAATACATATATATTGCACATTATTTTCTTTTTGTTGTATACGTGCCATTAAATCTTTCCAACTATCACTATTTATTTGTTCTCCAAGAATATTTACTTGAGAAACATTTCTCTTATAACATAATCTTTCACATGATATGCAAACATATCGTGGTGTGTCTGTTGACCGTTTAACCAAAGCTTTAAACGCTTGATGATATTTAGAAATAATATCAAGAGACACGGTAGTGTCTTGTGCTAAGTCCGCGCAAGCACAAGACAGACACTACCGTGTCTTATTACGCGAGTCGGTCAGTTGAGACCACTCAATATTTCTGGTTTTCATATATCCGCTCAACGGATCGACTTCTAAGTAGTCTTAATCAATAGAGCGGGGTCGAATTATATAATAAAAGTGTCTTTATTTTTGGGCTACATGCTCTATAAATCGAGCTATTACGACGCAAAGTCCAAATGTGAAAAATATCATTTAAGAAACGTCGTCCTCATCGTCGTCGTCGACCGTAAAAACGTACTGTTGAGGCATTCGACACAAGATCGCGCTAGTGATGCTCTGGAAGTGTGATCGATCATATAGTGTGATCGATAATCGATTGTAGTAGTAAGTGACATCGATAAACGAAAGTTAGGTTATTAGCGACAATGATAGTGAAAAGTAAAGTGAAAAATAGATAGTGAAAAATAGAATAATTTCAATATTATGACAAGGTGCAATAGTGAAAATTAATCTGCATCATGTTCTTTACAAATTATCGGATATGTTAGAGATGAGAAAAAAGTAAGTGAATTGAATTTGTGCAAAATTCATAAATTTTAACATTCCTGTTACAATATATCTTTTTTCTAGGAAAGATAAGTACAGAAGTGCAAATGAAATGTTAAACGACAAGTCTGAAATTAAAAAAACATGGAATCTTTATGAAGTACAGCCTTGTCGTTGATGAATACGATGACGAATATGAAGACACACATGATAATCATGACATTTGTGGTAGCGCACCAGACGATTCCACAGAAATAGATTCTAGGCCTTTCACCACTCCCAGGGTTAGTTTAAATATTTTATATTTTTAATTTTAATTTTATTTACTTGTAAATTTTGTTGTCTAAGTAACAAATTTATTATGCAGGTATTTCATAAACGCCATAAAAATGATGCTAGGATGGCAATGAGAATGATAACGAGAAATCTGTACAGATAATAAGTTTACATGGTTCATACAACGGCAAGATAACGTCAAGAATATTCCGAACAAATTGGATAATAGTCATACAGACTATTACAAAATCGATGAATACTGTAAGTAAAAAATATACTTGTAAATACGCAAATAAAAATATGTTAATTTCCTATTACAATATATCTTTTTTCTAGGAAAGATAAGTACAGAAGTACAAATGAAATGTTGAACGACAAGTCTGAAATTAAAAAATCGTGGAATATTTATGAGAAGTACAGCCTTGTCGTTGATGAATACGATGACGAATATGACGACACACATAAAATTATCGGATATGTTAGAGATGAGAAAAAAGTAAGTGAATTGAATTTGTGCAAAATTCATAAATTTTAACATTCCTGTTACAATATATCTTTTTTCTAGGAAAGATAAGTACAGAAGTGCAAATGAAATGTTAAACGACAAGTCTGAAATTAAAAAATCATGGAATCTTTATGAAGTACAGCCTTGTCGTTGATGAATACGATGACGAATATGAAGACACACATGATAATCATGACATTGAAGACACACATGATAATCATGACATTCGTGGTAGCGCACCAGACGATTCCACAGAAATAGATTCTAGGCCTTTCACCACTCCGAGGGTTAGTTTAAATATTTTATATTTTTAATTTTAATTTTATTTACTTGTAAATTTTGTTGTCTAAGTAATAAATTTATTATGCAGGTATTTCATAAACGCCATAAAAATGATGCTAGGATGACAACGAGAATGAAAACGAGAAACCTGTACAGATAATAAGTTTACGTGGTCATGGTTCGTACAACGGCAAGATAACGTCAAGAATATTCGGAACAAATTGGATAATAGTCATACAGACTATTACAAAATCGATGAATAATACTGTAAGTAAAAAATATACTTGTAAATACGCAAATAAAAATATGTTAATTTCCTATTACAATATATCTTTTTTCTAGGAAAGATAAGTACAAATGAAATGTTGAACGACAAGTCTGAAATTAAAAAATCGTGGAATATTTATGAGAAGTACAGCCTTGTCGTTGATGAATACGATGACGAATATGAAGACACACATGATAATCATGACATTCGTGGTAGCGCATCAAACGATTCCACAGAAATAGATTCTAGGCTTTTCACCACTCCGAGGGTTAGTTTAAATATTTTATATTTTTAATTTTAATTTGCGAATTTTGTTGTCTAAGTAACAAATTTATTATGCAGGTATTTCATAAACGCGATAAAAATGATGCCTGTTCCGAAGATGACACTGAGAGTAAAAACGAGAAACCTGTACAGAATAATCATTTTGTACGAAACTCAGAAGAATTACGCGCTAAAGATGAACAGCGAAAACAATACGCAAGAGATGGTAAAAATGCACACGATATAAATGGTAAGTTGCAAATGTATTTGTGTAAATTTCTTTAAAATCAATTTCATTAAGCTATTAAAACGATAATAAATATAATAATAGATAGATGATAGATAATGACATGATAATAGACAAAATAATTACTTTTAATAACAATATTTGTAATATTTTCAGCTTTTCCAATATAGATATGCAGGACATAAAAGAGAACGCCCTCATCAAAGATGAGAATCTTCTAAATTTACAGAAGCAGCTGACAGAGGCCAAGGCTGCCCTTGCCGCTGCCACTGGCGGTTTGCAGCAACAGCCGCCACTTCCATCGCTACCATGATGAATATGACGACACACATATAATAATCAGGACAATCGTGGTAGCGCACCAGACGATTCCACAGAAATAGATTCTAGGCCTTTCACCACTTCGAGGGTTAGTTTAAATATTTTATATTTTTAATTTTAATTTTATTTATTTGCGAATTTTGTTGTCTAAGTAACAAATTTATTATGCAGGTATTTCATAAACGCGATAAAAATGATGCCTGTTCCGAAGATGACACTGAGAGTAAAAACGAGAAATCTGTACAGAATAATCATTTTGAACGAAACTCAGAGGAATTACGCGCTAAAGATGAACAGCGAAAACAATCCGCAAGAGATGGTAAAAATGCACACGATAAATGGTAAATTGCAACGATAATAAATATGATAATAGATAATAGATAATGACGTAATAATAGACAAAATAAGAAACTTTTGTTTTTATTTGGCAAATGTATAAAATCATTGCTTTATAGAAATATATTATTTGTATTTATATATGTTCACTGAAATATTGATCAATTACATTCCAGTGGTATCTGAAATGTAATATTAATTGAATAGTATATTTAATACAATTTAATTAGATACTAGTGTATATAACTACTTTAATTACGTTTCTTGTTTAATCATATTTCTTGCTTGTTCATATGTCACAGAAAAGCTTAGGTAACATTTCGGCTATCTAATAAAACTTTCATCACTGATTCGAAATTACAATTTTTTTTAAGGCATGTCCAAAGGTCAAAAGCAAGATAAAAACGGCCTGGTTAATAGAAAGAAAACTGTATACAAGGCTTCACAAGGCAATCACAATCGGCGCATGGGTGCCCAGATAAAAAGAAACCGAGGAATGATTCCATCTTAAAGTGGCACATTTACACAAAGGATTTGACGATGTACATACTGCCAAGCGATGAACATCTTTACTTGGTTATTTAATCATTCCACAAAAATAAACGTTCTTATAATTTCTAATCGTCTGTTTAATTATTTTGAGTTAAAAATTTAAGCGAATGCAAATCTGAAAGTGATTTTGTAAAAAATATATATATATGTTCTATATTACAAATAAGATCGATTATTTTAACATCTAATTTGATGATTATTCTAACATCCAAATGTAGATTGGACAAATAATGTGGAAAGTAATATTGAATGCTTACTGCATTCAATCTTGTCACTCATTCTACACAACACAAATTTTCTCTCTAGCTTTCTTTATCATGCATTCACTCTCTCACTTTCTCTCTCTCTCACTCTCTCTCTCTCTCTCTTTCTTATATGCTACGGATGTTATGGAAAAGGGCAGAAAGAACAAATTTTCTCTCTAGCTTTCTTTATCATGCATTCACTCTCTCACTTTCTCTCTCTCTCTCTCACTCTCTCTCTCTCGCACTCTCGCTCGCTCTCATTCTCTCTCTCTCTCTCTCTCTCTCTCTCTTTCTTATATGCTACGGATGTTATGGAAAAGGGCAGAAAGATCAAAAAGATTAGAATGATTAATCTATAAATTTTTAATATTTTATATATATATATATATATATATATACATATGAATATGAAAAGTTAGAAAAAATAAAAATTAAATTTTCCTCCTCCGCGGCCACGACCTCGTCCACCACGAGGAATGGGGGGGTGCGGCCGCGACTACGTTTGGATCGCTGCCATCGAGGTGGACCTGTAAAAGATAAAGAATATTAAAAATATTGTATTACATTATGGATATTCGAGCTAAATGTTTTGACTTACGGTTCGGTGGCAGCGACGCCAGAGCTACCGGCCCCGATGATGGCGGGGGCGGCGGCGGATCTGATGACGGTGGGGGCGGCGGCGGACCCGATGACAACGGCGGGGGCTGTTCAGACAAGAGCGGGGGTTGTTCAGACAAGAGCGGGGGCGGAACCGCCGACGACGGCGGAGGCGGTGGTGGAGGCGGCGGCGGTGGCAGCGGTGGAAGTGGCGGCTGCTGCGAACCGGCAGCGGCTGTGACAGCGGCAGTGGCAGCGGCAGGGGCAGCAGGGGCAGCGGCAGCGGCAGTGGCAGCGGCAGTGGCAGCGGCAAGGGCAGCCTTGGCCTCTGCCAACTGCTTTTGCAAATCTATGTTTTCTAGTTTGAGGAGGGCGTTCTCCTCCATGCCCTGCATGTCGAGATTTGAAAAGCTGAAAAGAAAAGAAAATAAATAATTAATTATTACAAATATTGTTAATAAAAGTAATTATTTATATTAGAATTTACTTACGTTTCCTCAACGTCGTCCGCCATCTTGAAAATGCAGCATGATAAGATTGGTAGCAGTGATACACAAGTCGAAGTTTAAGGTCGTAACGTAGAAGGTCATTAGGAATGCACTTCGATTACGTGAATTTGTGTGTAATAAATGATAAAGTAACTATATCAAAAACCACTATAATAGGTCAGTATTTAAAGTCGGGTCTTATGATTAAGATCGTCTTAAATTGATCTTCAAATATTCCGTAGCCAATGAACTGATTCGTACAGCATCTAAAGATAAACTTAAGACGATCTTAACTAAATTTAAGACTCGACTATGAATACCGGCCCTAATCGGTAACATTATCGATCTTGCAATAATGTTACCTATGGACTAAAAAACAAAACACAATTGTACGTGTATTATTGCGCGTTTTCTATTTGAGAAGACTTGTCGCTTCGCGCGTACAGTGGTGTATTTTTCGACGCGAGACTGTTCTTGACCACAGGACACAGATCGCAGAAGTTGAGAAACGTGAACAATGGACATGCACGAAAACAAGTAAGTAAATATTATATCATTAATATATTAAGCCTATCCAGAAACGCATCCGTTCAGCCGTTATTATAGATGATAAATCGATTGAACTAAATGCGCGGCGTAAATATGGCGCCCGTGCTCGTCACTTCGCATCGCTTTGTGCGTACACGGCGCAAAACACTGTCGTGTTTCTTAATTATACTACTATAATGAAAGAAACGTAAATCTTAGACATAGGGAAGTGTAGAAGTCTAACGTATATTGTCACGCGTAAAAAAAAAGATACGCGGTCGGTTGCTACCGTGACTTTGGATGATATTATTGTATTAAGGCTAGTATTCTTCCCTACGTCTAAAGCCGGACTTAAACTACGCATGGCTTGACTATTTTTATTCTTTTCAATATGTTTACGAAATCTTTTTTTTTACTTGTTGATAGGTTTGCCAAACCATACGTCGTTTATTCGCATCTTAAAACTCTATCAAGTCACATTTGTACTAATATTTTTATGTTTTATTTCTTTAAGCATGGACAACATATGCTTGGAAGCAGCAGAAACGTCACAATTGAGACAAAAAATTAAAAATTTAGAAAAATTGTTTCGACAAATGCAGTCTTCGTTACAACCGCAATCACAAGCACAAGTGCAGCCACAACCGCAGCCACAGTCGTAATTAGCGACTCGAAAAGTAAATACATACCAATCTTTGTAAGGATATACACAAAAAAAATAAATAAAAAAGAATAAAAAAAATTGAGATGATAACTGCCACGTCCGCGTTCGTATCTCCGGGTTAGGCTGAGAGTGACTCTCTTTTTTGGTCCTACCTTTCAGAACTTCTCAAACCTGACAATCCAAGATTTCTTTTTCCATATTTTCAAGCCAATCGCAATCGATTTGAAGCAATAAAATTAGCTATTAGAAGTCTACGGCCACCATATTGTGTCCGCCATTTTGAATTTCACAAATCTGACAACGGATTCGTGATCAGCGATTCCATTAACTCTCTTTTCCATATTATTAAGTTAATTTTAATCGTACTGTAGCCATAAAATTGGCTATTTCAAGTATACGGCCGCCATATTGGATCCGCCATTTAAAATTTTGTAAATCTGGCAACGGATTCGTGATCAGCGGCCACAAAAACCTCTGTATACCAATTTTCATAAGGATATGCATAAAAGTTTCTTCGATAATGAATTAAAAAAAAAGGGCTGTTTTTCAGAATTTGTTAATATAAACAAATTAACAAAAATTTTTGAACATTTGCACATGAATTTTGATTCTGTAACATTCCATGATTATAAAATTATAAAAAACATCGGATAAATCAAATGAAAATTACTTTGAAATCACAAAAAAAATGTTTGAAGAAAGGTGGCATCAGGGGATGCCACTATGCTGCAAAGGGTTAATAAGTAATCTGTGTAATTTTTGAATTATACCTCTAGAAACACAAAAGAACAAAGGGAAAATTCTAAACTATAAATGTAATGAAAATAAGATTTACATCAATTATTCTGTTTCTTTTAAAATATATATTGTTATTTTCATATTTTCATACTTAAAAAAAACAAACAGAAAATTTTAAACTAGAAATGTAATACAAATAGGAGGCTTTTAAATACCAATGTAGACTTATCTTATTTTTTTAATTTTTTTAGTCGATTAGTACAGTGCTCGGAATTAGTTGCTATTTCCGAGCCGATTTCCGAGTCAACGCCTCCTATTCCCCCACTACCGCTCGACGCTCGAGCAGACGCTGCGGCCGAGCCGCCGACAGCGTGTCTCTCAGGAGCGTCTCTAAAGAAAAAGAAAGCTAGGACTTTTTATATTATTAGTAATATGTTCCTAAAGAAATAATTTCTGCTTATGTAATAAATAATTAATAATTAATATATAATAATTAAAATTTTAAAGTTTTAAATTAAAATTTTCACAATAGCTTTCCACATCACCCTTGAGGTACTATTGTGGATGCGTTTTTTTAAAGTGGTTTCCCCAGTAGGCCTATTCCACTGAAAAATGATGAATATAATAAAATATAAGCTCGGCAGGAAAATAACATTTAATATCATAAGATAAAGAAAATATTAATAACTAATCGAAACAATGAAAGTTAAAATTTTATTTTGACTTTCTTGGTCGTTTACATTCTATTAAGGATGGTATATCCACCGAAATTTTAGAAGAACTTATTCGCATCAGCGAAGATAAAGATACATCGCTTAAACAGGAACGTTTTTCCGTTTTTGTATATTTCATTTTGGAGAAAGAACATTCGCATAAGTATGTGGATGCAAACATGGAGAAAATTCGAAGACCAAACGTTCGAAGACGTGAATAACACGATGCATCTAAAATTTTAAAAAAGTCGACACCTTTTTCTAGCCGCGCCTTTAGAGAAATATCGGATTGCAAATCGCAAAGTTCTTCCTGAAATTCAAGGCTTTGCTCTTCGATTTGCGCAGCGAGAGGATTCTCGAAAAGTATTAAATCTTTTCTTAACATTTCGAAATCCCTAAACCGCCTATCAAATTGATTTATTAAAAAATCAATTATATTTATTTGTTTTTTAAAATCGCATTTTGTGCCGTGTTCTTCAAAAAGAATCTGGCAAGAAGGAAAAAAGTGAAGAATATTACCTTCTAAATGATTTTTAAACAAAAGCAGTTTTCTGCGAAAAGAATCGACGTGACTAACTAATTGAGAAATTATTTGATTGGTCTTTTGCAACTTTAAATTTAGAATATTTAAATGATTTGTCACGTCAGTTATTAGAGCAAGCTCGCACAGCGAGTCTAAATCTTCGAAGAAAAATTGATATTCATCACATTTTGTAGGAAATTGTTCTTGCAAGAAAAGGAAGATCTCTTTTCTTATTGCAAAGAACTTTTCTAAACATTTTCCTGCACTGAGCCATCGAACTTCACAATGCAGAGGCACATCTTTATAAATTGCGTTATGTTCCTCGAGAAAGTTTTGAAATTTTCTATGAGATAGGAATTTGTGACCGCCTTTAATTAAATTAATAATTTTAGTGACGGTTTGCATTGCAGCGGATAATTTAATAACTTTCCCACATAACGCCTCTTGATGAATAATACAATGGATTACAGGGAATTTAAAATCTCGTTGCTTTAATTGACCGAAGAAACCATTTTTCGAACCTATCATTGCCTTTGCGCCATCCGTTACGATAGCAGAACATTTAGAAAAATCTATATCAAATTTTTGAAGGGTTTGCTTAACAGCTTCGAAGATATCAACACCTGTTGTTCTATCATGTAATGGGACAAAATCTAAGAGCTCCTCTACATATGAGAAATCGTTTTGTACGATTCGAGCAAAAATACTCTGTTCGGATCGCTCACACTTGTACATAGTTATTAAGTTTCGTAGTTTGGTATTGCTTAGTTGATTTCTTTGTTGTATTATATATTAGTTGCGTGTTAGTTGATAAGTTTAGTTTTAGTTGATTTTGCATGTTTTGCGTTATGCCTAATAAATCGGCCGAAGCGGCGATCTGGCAGCAGTAGATGAGCGACTTATCGGTCCTGGTGCTGCCATCGATCATCGCGGGCCGGTAATCACTTTTGGCGAACGGGGTACTGTCTGCGGGACTTTTGCAGAGACACCCCGAGCCGCGACACTTGCCGTAAAGTCGCCGTACCGATCACACGCTTCTGAAGATTAGTGCGCATTGTCCGCCTGCTTGCTTGCTTGTGCTTTGCCAATTTGGGTCGCCTGCTTGCTTGTGCTTGTGCTTGCCGTCCGGATCGCTTGCTCCCTGGTGCTTGCCGCTTGCCGTTTGGATCGGAGCTAGAGCTGGGTCAGATCTGAGGGAAATCGTGGAGGATTGGCCGGCACTGCGGTGAGTCGCTACAATTGTTCATTTATCTTGCATGCTATTGCATTTCGTTGATAACTGCCGGATCGCCGGTTCGCGCTCTCAACGTCGAACGCGCCGCCGCTTATCTTTGCGTTCTCATAGCAAAATTCGCCTCCGGCGGGATTAAAGACCCCCGCCGAACAAATGGTCCTTCGAGCCGGATATAGAATCTCGTTCGTTTCGTCTTGAGAACTGCAATTACTAGTAACCTTAATTCGCAATCCGCGCGACGCACTATCGCCGGATTATCGCATTCGTTGTTGTTGCAACTGCCGTCTCGTGATCTATGCGACGCTCTATCGATAGATCAAGTCTCGTTTACGGCATCATTATAATCAATTCCAATCGTGATCCGCGCGACACTCTATCGCCGGATCCTTGCGCTCGTCGAAATCTTGTTAATTATAGTTGCCGTCTCGCGATCTGGCCGACACTCTATCGCCAGATCGGCGCTTGTCTACGGCAGTGTAATCATTAAAAATCCATTCGCGATCCGCGCGACACGTTATCGCCGGATCACTGCGTTTTTCATTAAAATTTGCGTGCGCTTAATTGTAGAAACTCGGCAGCCTGTTTGTGGCAATTACAAAATTCAAATTTAATCGTTGTCAATTATCGCTCAAAGTCGCAGCCTGTTGTTGCTTAGCGGTGACTGTTACATCCGACAACCTTGTTTGCGGCGTTTTTTCTGTGTTTTCTCCTCGCGGTTCGCACTGTGCGCGCTTCAAGGCCTGACGGTTTCTTAGCTTCTTTGCTGTTTATTCTATTCTCTTTGCTCCTTATTGTCTACATAGGAGTCTTAGACAATTTAAAATTGTTGACAGCATAGTGTTCATTTCAACCGATATTTTCACTGACGTGTCTTGGTGCGTGTGTTGTCGTTGGTGTCGCGTGTCGCGCTCTGGGGAGTTTCCTGCGTTACCGACGGTGCTTTCTCGCCGATTACCTTGACTTATCGGCAAATCGACATCCGTCGACTTGTACCTTGCGTTTTAAATATAATCCCGATCGCTCATAGTTTCTGCCTTGGTCCTTTTCTTCTTGTCGCTATCATGACCAAGGCTGCGGTAACTAGACGGGAGTTATGCGTTAGGCGCTTGACGGAGGTGCATGAGGAATCGGTAAAGGCGGAGTCCGATCCACAAGCCAGGGCTTTCTTTCTCGCATGCTATCCGAGCGTGGCTGATATTGCGCGAGACTTCGAGGCGGCGCATCTCAAAATAATCCAGGATGCCTCGACCGATTTTGACGCGGAGGACAAAGTGCGTGCGCGCTTTGACAGACTTCACTATCGGGTGAAGATAGTTTATCATGCGCTTAACGGCGCGGCTACCTCCGGCACAGCCGACGCAAATCCGCATTCGCGCACCTCAAAAATAAAATTGCCAAAGATCTCGTTGCCGCAGTTCACGGGGGAGCTCTCGCTTTGGCCGTCGTTCATCGCGTTGTACAACAGCTCGATTCATTCGAACCCACAACTCACGGATATCGAGCGTTATCAATACTTACTCGCGGCCTTAAAGGGCGACGCCCTAGGCATCGTAAAGAATCTGCCGCTCACGGAGGAGCATTACGCGATTGCGTACGATACCTTGGTTGCGCGGTATCAGAACAAGCGCCGATTAGCCACTCATTATTGGAGCTCAATCGCGAACGCGAAACCATTGAGGATCGATTCAGCCGACGCGCTTCGTAAGCTGCTGGATGAAATTCATGAAAATCTTCGCGCGTTGCAACTAATGGACTTCCCGACCGACGCGTGGGATTTTGTCCTGTTGAACATCGTGCTCGATAAGCTCACTCCGTCGCTGCGCGAGAAGTTCGAGGCGGAGCATCGGAGGTCGGAGATTCCGACCTTTAAACAGCTGACGAGCTTCCTCAACGAGTACTGTCGGGTGTTCGCGTCGCTGTCCACGTATTCGCCGGCAGGCAAAGCTCGGGATAAAACCGCGAAGGGTTCGGCTGTCAACGCATCGGTTTCGGCGTTCGTGGCGAACTCGACCTCGTGTTCAATGTGCGGGGAATCGCATTCCGTCACAAAGTGTTCGTCCTTTCTCAAACTGGCGGAGAAAGATAGATACTCGCGCGCGCGCAGTTTGGGACTTTGTTTAAATTGCTTGCGTTCCGGGCATCGAGTCAACAACTGCCCGTCGTCTTGGTCGTGCCGCAAGTGCAGCCAAAAGCACAATTCATTGATTCATTTTGCCTCCGGTGCTACGGAGACTACGGATAAATCGTCGTCGACTTCCTCGCCGCCGGTTGCGGAGCCGTCGGCACCCGCGGAGCCCATAGTCTCGATGTCCAGTACATCTCGGTCCGCTACGACGGTGTTGCTTTCCACCATTCAGGCCGAAATGGCGGACGCGCAGGGACGTTTCTTTCGGGTACGCATTTTGTTGGATAGTGCCAGTCAGTCGAACTTCATAACTGAGGCTTGTCTTCAGAGAAGCGGACTCTCGCGCTCCCAGTGTAGGTCGGTAGTGCTGGGGCTGAGCGATGCCAGGGCTGCGACTACGAAAGGTCGAGCTTCCCTCGTGATTCGAGTCTCTGGGCGCAGCGACTTGCGCCTTCCTGTCGAGGCTACCGTTCTAGCCAAAATATCGTCTCCGTTGCCACATAATAAAATTGATTGCCACGTATGGCCACACATCAAGGGCTTACCCTTGGCAGACCCTGACTACCACAAGCCTGGTCGCATTGACATTCTTCTGGGCGCGGAAAGTTTCGTCTCGGTCCTTCGCGAGGAACACATTAAGGGTAAAGCAGGGGAGCCCGATGCCCTGAATACCATCTTTGGGTGGGTGCTCATGGGAGCAGTCTCCACTCAAAGCGCGCCGCCGGTGCATTCGTTCGTGTCTACTTCCTTAGATGACATTGACGCTGCTATTCGTCGGTTCTGGTCGTTGGAGGAGATTCCTGACGGTTCCTCGCTCTCGTCTGAGGACGTTCAGTGTGAAGACACCTTTCAGGAAACCACTCATCGGAGTCCGTCCGGTCGTTTTATCGTCTCCTACCCGTTTGCTAGGGAGTTGCCGTGCTTCACGGATTCGCGTCAAATCGCCATCAATCGCTTTCGGTCGCTGGAGCGCCGTTTCAAGGCAGACGCTTCATTTAAGAAACAATATTGCGAGTTTATGCGCGATTATCTCGATTGTGGTCACATGAAACTGGTTGAACAGCCATTTCCGGCCGACGGTCGCATATACTATCTGCCGCATCACGGCGTATTAAAGAGCGAAAGTGAGACAACTAAATTGCGCGTTGTGTTCGACGCCTCGTCCCGGTGCACTAACGGGTTGTCCCTTAATCAGACGATGTTGAGCGGGCCGAAGCTTCAGCAGGATATCATGGCTATTCTCGTTAGGTTTCGTCTCGGCGCGATCGCGGTGACGGCTGATGTCAAGCAGATGTTTAGACAAATTCAAATAGAGTCTTCTCAGCAGGACTACCAAAGAATTGTTTGGCGCTTTGCGGACCACGAACCCCTTCGGGATTATCGTCTCACCACGGTGACCTTTGGAGTCACTCCTTCTCCTTATTTGGCGATTCGCTGCCTGATGCAATTAGCGGAGGAGGGCAAGGAGAGCCATCCGCAGGCATCTCGTTCGTTGAAATCATCACTTTACGTGGATGACATAGTTGCAAGCGTCAATACCATCCAGGAAGCGCGTTCCTTGAGGGAACAACTCGTCGACTTGCTGCGCGGCGCAGGGTTTGCCCTACGCAAATGGGCCAGCAGCCATCCGACTGTGTTGAGCGAGGTTGAGCCGGCTCACTGTAGCAGAGCGATGCTCACCTTCGATACGCAGGAGGATGGCTTTCTTAAGGTTCTCGGGCTGCATTGGCACGCTCGATCGGACTCGTTCGGGTTTTATGTACACGTTTTGAACAGGGGTTGCACCAAACGAATTATTTTGTCAGAGGTGGCTCGTATATTCGATCCATTGGGATTTCTCGCGCCTCTGACATTCGCTGCCAAAGTCCTCGTACAGGAACTCGGGAGTCTCGGACTAGATTGGGATGACCAACCTCCGCCCGACATATGTCGACAGTGGAGTCGATACCAACGGGAGTTGACGGAGTTGGCATCCATCCGTATTCAGCGCCCTTTGGCTTACCGGGACGTAGTTCGTAGGGAACTGCACGGCTTCTGCGATGCGAGCGAGCGCGGCTATGGGGCCGTGGTATACCTCCGCATCGTCACGACGAGTTCCGCGCAAGTTCATTTGTTCGCCGCGAAATCAAGGGTCGCACCGCTGAAATCGCTCACCATTCCGCGTCTTGAATTGTGCGCTGCCTTGTTGCTCGCGGATCTTATACATTATCTAGTGGCCATTCTGAGGGGCGCTCTCACATTGGATGCTATTCACGCTTGGTCCGATTCAACGGTGACCTTATCGTGGCTCCGCGCGTCACCGCACAAACTCGAAACCTTCGTTCGAAACCGGGTGGCGAA
>CABEGB010001520.1:76696-103445 GCA_901521435.1 Crematogaster levior
GGTACCGCAACCACAAGGGCATGTGGGGCTCCTGGGAGGACTTCGAAAAGGCATTCCGGCTGCAATATTTACCCCGACGTTACCGCGCCCAGCTAGTTCGAGAAATACAGGGCCGTCTCCAGCGACCGGACGAGCCCTTCCAGAGATACGCTACAGCCTTACTGACAAGCATGCGGCGGGCTGGCAACTTTTCCTCGGAGGACTGCCTAGACCGACTCTACGAGAACATGAGTCCAGCGTACAAACTGTACATCCGGTTAGATGACGTCACCACGATTAGCGACCTAGGAGCCAGAGCGGCTGAGTACGAGGCCATCGTACAGCAGCAACACGACCGGAAACCCGAGAAGCCGGCACCCATCATCGCCGCCGCGTATAACCGAGAGGAGTGCTGCTGGCGGTGTAAACAGCGCGGGCAC
The DNA here is from genome assembly GCA_901521435.1 of Crematogaster levior. NCBI lineage: Eukaryota > Metazoa > Arthropoda > Insecta > Hymenoptera > Formicidae > Crematogaster > Crematogaster levior. Next base: position 77,116 of record CABEGB010001520.1, read on the forward strand.
ACGCGTCAGCACTGCCAACGGCCGCCCCGGAAATTTTGCTCTCGCTGTGGCAAAGACGGCGTTTTGACCTGGGACTGTCATCCGACACCGGGAAACGATCATCGGACCGGGGGAAAAGCCGCCACCGCCCGGTCCGCGAGTCCGTCCGAATAACATACCGCCGCGGCCGCACATTGCCATCCAACTCGCCCAGGAATGGCTGGAGGCGTTGATCGATTCGGGGTCAGAAGTCTCCTTCATCAACAGCGATACCGCCCGATATGCCGAAAGCCTGGGGTATGTGCTCCGCCGAGGAACCACCAGCTCGATCAGCCTGGCCAATGGAGGGTCCGCCGACATACCCGGCCGGATGTCACTACCGATGAAAATCGGTCGCCGGACGCACACCCACGAGTTCCTCGTACTACCTTCGGCCACTAGCGCCGTCCTCATCGGCGTTGACCTCTGGGCACGGACCGGGATCACCCTGCCGGCTCCACCCCGGGCCCACGCGGCAGGACACGCGGAAGTATGCGAGACCGCCGGCCCGCTGGGGTTGTCCCAACGAACCGCCGAAGAGGACCACCGCCTCCGCACCTTCCTGGACCGCGAATTGGCACTGTTCGAGGGAATCACCGGACCAACCCATCGGATACACCACCATATCCGCGTTAAGGCTGGACAAGCTCCGATCAAGCAGAGGTACCGGCCCCGGAACCCTGCCATGCAGGCCATTATCGACCGGGAAGTGGAGCGGATGGAACACGAAGGAATCATCGAACCTTCCCAGGGGCCATGGAGTTCCCCTGTCGTCGTAGTAAAAAAGAAGGACGGGTCCCACCGGTTTTGTATCGACTTCCGGAAGGTCAACGCAGTGACCGAGAAAGACGCCTACCCCTTGCCCCAGATCACGGCCACGCTCGATAAACTCCGCGGGGCCAGATATCTCAGTACACTCGACCTCAAGAGCGGGTACTGGCAAATCCCGTTGACTCCGGAGAGCCGCCCGATTACCGCGTTCACCGTACCCGGGAAGGGGCTTATGCAGTTTCGGGTCATGCCGTTTGGCCTGCACTCCGCTCCGGCTACTTTCCAGCGCCTGCTCGACGCCGTGCTAGGACCCGAACTGGAGCCCCAGGTGCTGATGTACCTGGACGACATCATCATCGTCAGCCAGACCCTGGAACAACACCTGCAACACTTGGCGGCGGTGTTCCGCCGACTCCGAGACGCCCGGCTGCGCCTCAACACCGAGAAGTGCCGGTTCGGGTGCAGCCAGCTACGCTACCTTGGGCACGTGGTGGATGGCCACGGAATTCGGGCCGACCCCGAGAAGGTCAGCGCAGTGACCGGGTGGCCGGCCCCTACGACGGTCCGACAGGTGCGCCAATTCCTGGGCATGGCATCCTGGTACCGGCGATTCGTGGCAAACTTCTCCTCCCTCGCCGCCCCCCTCACCCGGCTAACCAAGAAGGGGACCCGCTGGACCTGGGAGACCCCCGAGGAGACGGCGTTCCAGGAGCTGAAGAATGCCTTGACCACCGCCCCGGTATTGGCCTGCCCGGACTTCTCCAAGAGGTTCGTACTACAAACGGACGCCAGCCATGACGGTCTCGGAGCTGTACTAACCCAGCATCTTGAGGAGGGGGAACGCGTAATCGCTTACGCCAGCCGCACGCTGAACGGGGCCGAAAGAAACTATAGTGCCACGGAACTAGAATGCCTCGCAGTCGTGTGGAGAATCCAGAAGATGAGAGGCTATGTGGAGGGGTATGCTTTCACCGTGGTGACCGACCACCAGTCCCTCAAGTGGCTCCAGCGACTCGAAGAGCCCAGTGGTCGCCTGGCCCGATGGATGTTCGAGCTCCAGGGCTATAACTTCGATATCCGGTACCGGCGGGGGAGCGCGAACAAAGTGGCCGACGCCCTCTCAAGGCAGCCCGAAGTATGCGCGACTCGAACCAGCGCCAAGTGCCCGTGGTACCAGCGCCTCCGCAAAGACGTGGCACGACGGCCCACTGACTACCCCGACTACCAGCTCCGACAGGGCCGCCTGTTTCGGCACATTCTCCACGACACGGATTTCCGGGAGGTCGATCCGGCCCTGCAGTGGAAACAGTGTGTGCCCCGAGAAGAGCGGCAGCAGGTACTGGATCGACATCATGGGGACCCGACCGCCGGACACTTCGGGGTGGCCAAGACGATCTCCCGGATGGCCCGCCTGTTCTACTGGCCAGGCATGTTCCGGGACATCACCCGCTACGTGCGCCAGTGCCCGTCCTGCTTGGCCCACAAGGCCTCGAACACCAGGCCTGCCGGGAACCTCCACACGACCCCGGTCAAGGGACCGTGGCAACAGGTCACACTGGACCTAATCGGCCCGTTGCCCCGTTCCACCCAGGGGCACACATGGTTGCTAGTAATGCAAGACCGCTTTACCAAATGGGTCGAGTTGAAGCCACTACGCCGAGCCACCGCCCCGGCCGTTACCCAGGCCATCTTGAACCAAATCGTGTACCGGCACGGGAGTCCCGAGTGGATAATCTCGGACAATGGGACCCAACTGAAGTCCACCCAGCTGGCCGACACACTCAGGGCACTCAACATCCGCCACCGGACCACCCCAGTGCACGCCCCGCACTGTAACCCGGTTGAGCGCACCAATAGGACCATCAAGACGATGATCGCTCAGTACACGGGGAGGAACCACCGCCACTGGGACGAGAAACTCGGACCTCTGCAGTTCGCATATAACGCCGCGCGGCACGAAGCCACCGGGTACACCCCGGCTTATTTGAATTACGGCCGGGAGCTGGCCTTCCCCCACCAGGACGACCGCCGCCCGGCCACCGAGACGAAACCCCACCAGCTCCGCCGGCAACTAGAGGAGGCCTTCGAAGTCGTCCGGACCAATATGGCCCGGGCATTCCAACGACAGGAGGGCTACTACAACTTGCGGCGCCGGGACTGGCGACCTCGCATCGGAGACCAGGTGTGGAAGCGGGAGTACCCCCTCTCGAGGAAGGCCACGGGCTTTAACGCCAAGCTCGCCCCCAAGTACAGTGGCCCGATGGAGGTACGAAAAATAGTATCACCGGTCATCGTTGATTTGCGGGACGCACGTGGACGCTGGCACCGGCACATCCACGTCCAAGATCTGAAAGCCGCCCCATTGGACGCGAGCCCAAGCACCGCCGATGGAGACGCGCCGTGAGCCGCAAGCCCGACGTCACCAGCGCGAACGCGCCTTTAGCCAAAAGCTCCACCACCACCGGCGAAAGCACAACGAGCGCGAACAATAAGGCCCGACACCGCACGTCCCACCGCCTACCGGTCCCGTGTATATAAACACGACCGTGGCCGCGTAATCCAAGCAGTACGCCCGTGTCGATACGAAATGGAGCAACACCAGCGACAGCTAATCAAGGAGCTTTTCGGCGACATTGCCGACATCGAAGATCTGGAGCCCGGTCCGGACCATACCAGGCCACCCTCGGTCACCGAGCAGCGACCGCCTCCCCGAGTGGGCACCTCGATCCAGCGAGGCGACGCCACCGCCCGACGCCGGGCACAATTCTTGGCCACTCCCCCACCCGTCCGACCACCTCGACGCCGGTCGGCACCGGCAGCAGAACAGACATCGCGACCCGCGACCTCACGCCAAACGCCGAAGCCTCCGGAGGCCGCGCTCCGTCGCGCATTTGCGCGCCCACCGAGCGCAACCGGACCACCGCCGCACGGCGCCCGCAATCCGCCAGGGCAAGCACGAGGCTCGCCACTCCGGCCCACACCGGCCTGTGCCGCCGTCACCGTCACCGCCGCCGAGTCGTCATCCCGGATGTCAACCACGGCAACACCCCCGGATCCACAGATCATCCTGCCGTCCGGCGAAATGGTCTCGGTGCCCTGGACGGCGGCTTACCGGAACAAGAAATTTCGCGCACGCACCACCACCGGTGAGTGGATCCTCCGCTTCAACAACAAGGGGTGCCTCCGTACATGCCGGCGACGATGAAAAATAAAACCCAGTGAATATACCACAGTGGTACGTATTTATTTCACCTCTGGCGAAATCTCGAAGGGAGGGGGTGATGTGGCGATTCGCCACTAGCCCCTTCTCCGTCCGACCCGCATGCCGTGATCACGCGTCCGACGCCGCTAGCGTGCTCTACGCGGCATGACCCGCGCGCGTGATTCCCCACCCGGCTACCCACGCCGGGTGGGTATATAAGCGCGCCGCTTCGAGACCGAAGCACCAGTCCTGTCCCGATCCTATTCCTGACTAGACCTGGCCTACTACCTACGATCACGACTCCTCCAGATCGGGAGCACCCGATCTATCCGCACGGAGACACGGGCGCACCCGTGCCTCAATCCGGGCGCACCCGGAGTGCAACTGCCGTCCTGGGCGCACCCAGGCCGGTTTCCGTCCTGTACCGATACCTGCTCCGCACGGAGACACGGGAGCACCCGTGCCTCAATCCGGGCGCACCCGGAGTGCAACCGTCGTGTCGGGCGCACCCGGCACGACTTCCACCGACTCCTGGCTTCCTCCTGGCAGCCCCAGGACAACGCCTTCCGAACCGGGGCTCCGTTGGCCCACCGTGTACATAGCCGCGTCCGTTAGTATTAAGATCCGCACCGCTAGTATTAAGATCCGCACCGCTTGTATTAAGACTCGCACTGCTAGTACGTAAGATCCGCACCGCTAGTATTAAGACCCGCACCGCTAGTACGTAAGATCCGCACCGTTAGTATTAAGAGCCGCACCGCTAGTAGTAAGATCCGCACCGCTAGTATTAAGACCCGCTCGACTGTTAGTTATTAGGACCCGCACCGAGCCGCTGCCGCGCACGCTCACACACACACACACACATACACTCACCCTCACCCCGCTGTACAGGCCACAGTGCCTCCCACCACTCGCCCAGCGACACACACACTCACATACACACACCGCAACCACTCTGTACAACATCATTCACATCACCACCACTCTGTACATACATCATTCATAATAAACATCAGTGCTAAACAAACCAGAGTCTCACACCTTCTTCGACCCTGACCACGGCGAGCTAAATCCGGCCCGCGAGGCAAGGCGTACCGTTACAACTTATCGCATTGTTTTTTGCTACGCCACTTTTTTCATATCCTATTTATTTAAAGGATGATACACCATCTCGAATATACATCTCCAATCTTTTCTGTATTATTTCCTTGCAGCGATTCCAAACTACAAAAAATAGAAATTATTCTTATCATAAAGCACAATTTTAATGATATAATTTTTAATAATATAAATTACTATTATTAAATATTTTAAAATCAAATTGAAATATAATGCATACAAGGGTGAAAATGTTGAGAAACAAGATAGAATGCAGTAAACAATCAACATTACTTACCGCATTGTTTTTTGTAATTATGTATATCATATGTGGTAATACGTTATCGATATTGTCTAATATATATATGGTGGCAGCTTTCTCAAAGTTATTCTGAGTAATGTGGATTACTTACTGCATTCTCTATCTTGTCTTTCAGCATCTTCATCTCGTATGCATTACATTTTATTTTAAAATATTTAATAAGAGTATTTTATAATTCAAAAAGTATAATTAAAATTGTGAGGTAAGCAAAGAAGTGTTCAATTTTATAGTTTATTATTTTATTATTTTAATCTTCTTTAATTTATAGGAAAAATGGTTTCTTTAATATACAAGATATGATAATAGTTGTGTAGCAAGAAATAATGCAATAAGTAATGTTGATTGCTTATTACTGCATCCTATCTTGTTTCTCAGCATTTTCATCTTGTATGTATTACATTTCATTTCGTTTAATAATAGTACTTTATGTTATAGTTATATGCACTATTTGGTTTGGAATCGCTGAAAGAAGATAACAGAAAAGATTCGAGATGGTGTATCATCCTAAAAAACTAAACTTGCATTTGCAATGGGCCATCTTTGAGAAAGATGATACACCATCTCGAATCTTTTCTGTGTTATCTTCTTTTAGCGAGTCCAAACCAAATAGTGCACATAACTATAATATAGTACTATTATTAAACGAAATGAAATGTAATACATACAGGATGAAAATGCTGAGAGACAAGATAGCATGCAGTAAGCAATCAATATTACTTACTGCATTATTTCTTGCTACGCAACTATTTTTATATCTTGTATATAAAAGAAACTATTTTTATGTCCTGTAAATAAAAGAAGATATTAAAATAATAAAATAATAAACTATAAAATTGAATACTTCTTTGCTTACCTCACAATTTTAATTATACTTTTTGAATTATAAAATACTATTATTAAATATTTTAAAATGAAATGTAATGCATAATAATGAAGATGCTGAGAGACAAGATAGAATGCAGTAAGTAATCAACATTACTCAGAATAACTTTGAGAAAGCTGCCACTATATATATATTAGAGAATATTGATAACGTATTACCACATATAATATACATAATAACAAGAAACAATGCGGTAAGTAATGTTGATTGTTTACTGCATTCTATCTTGTCTCTCAGTATTTTCACCTTGTATGCATTATATTTCATTATGATTTTAAAATATTTAACAATAGTATTTTAGATAGTATAATTAAAATTGTGCTATATGATAAGAATGATTTTTATTTTTTGTAGTTTGGAATCGCTGAAAGGAAATAATACCGAAAAGATTCGAGATGTATATTCGAGATGGTGTATCATCCTATAAATATATAAGATATGAAAATGCGTAGCAAGAAACAATGCGATAAGTAATGTTGATTGCTTACTGCATTCTATCTTGTCTCTCAGCATCTTCATCCCGTATGCATTACATTTCATTTTAAAATATTTAATATGTGCAGTATTTTATAATTCAAAAAGTATAATTAAAATTGTGAGGTAAGCAAAGAAGTATTGCATTTGCAATATCTTTGAGAAAGATGATTTACCATCTCGAATCTTTTCTGTGTTATCTTCTTTCAGCGATTCCAAACCAAATAGTGCACATAACTATAACATATGAAAATATTATTAAACGAAATGAAAATAATACATACAGGATGAAAATGCTGACTGCACAAGATAGGATGCAGTAAGCAATCAACATTACTTACATGTCGCATTGTTTATTGTTATTATGTATATCATATGTGGTAATATGTTATCAATATTCTCTAATATAATATAGTGGCAGCTTTTCGAGTTATGGTGCATCTTTCTCAAAGACCAAACATTGCAAATGCAAGTTTGGTTTTTTAGAAAGATGATACACCATCACGAATCTTTTCTGTGTTATCTTCTTTCAGCGATTCCAAACCAAATAGTGCACATAACTATAACATAAAGTACTATTATTAAACGAAATGAAATGTAATACATACAAGATAAAAATGCTGAAAGATAAGATAGGATGCAGTAAACAATCAACATTACTTACTGCATTATTTCTTGCTACGCAACTATTTTCATATCTTGTATATAAAAGAAATCATTTTTATATCCTGTAAATAAAAGAAGATATAAAATAATAAACTATAAAATTGAATACTTCTTTGCTTACCTGATTTCTTAAGTCGCTATTTTTCACTATCGTCGCCGCTAATAACTTAACTTGATGAAACGGAAAAGTTCAAGAAGAGCAATGTCATTTATAAGATTCAAAAAGATGTAAAAACTGTGATGCATCTTATGTTGGACAAACCAAAAGACAACTTTCGACAAGAACAAAAGAACATAGATACAATGTAAGACTTGACCCATCAAAGCATTCGGTAGTTACTGAACACATGTTAAAATATAACCATTTGTTTGACTGAAAGGATGTTAGAATTCTTGATACTGTATACAATTATCAAAAACGTTTAATATCTGAAATGATCCATATCAAATCGCAGAAAGTAAGCATTAATTTACAAAAAGATTCGGAACAACTAAACGAGGTTTACTTAGAAATTATTTCAAAACTTGCTAAACAATAGTATTAAAAAGATCTATAACTTTATCACTTTCAAATATGCAGATGATAATACATTATCGGTTGGTGCTTTCACCTTCTTAATCTTATGTTATGTTTGTGTTTACGTAGTTAGAAAGACCTATTGAATATATGAAACTTTGTCATGAATAATTTTTCGATCTGACGAATATTTTTGGAGTTACTAGCTCGTTAATACTTTACATGGGCCATCCTGTATATATCAATACTTTACATGGGCCACCCTGTATATATTAATAAATCTTTTTGAAACTATGTAGAAGCTAATATTAAATTCTATTTACCGAATAATTTATTGCAAGCGGTTTATCACATTTAATGATATTTTTTTTATCGACTTACCATCATTTAATTTAATTTATCATTTTTTTTTTAATTAATGTAAAACAAGTTTTTAATTTTTTTCACAGAATTGCCGACAAGAGACATCAAGAAAAATTTTTCAATTGGTAAAACGGACGGGTAAGTTAATTTTTTTTATTTTCAACGGCTGCTGTGCGGCGATACAAATCGGTTGCTGTGCGCCGATACAGATCGGTTGCTGTGCGCCGATACAGAGGTGCTGTGCGCCTATAAAAATCGGTTGCTGTGCGCCGATACAGAGGTGCTGAGCGCCTATAAAAACCGGTTGCTGTGCGCCGATACAGAGGTGCTGTGCGCCTGTAGAAACCGGCTGCTGTGCGCCGATACAGAGTTGCGTTTATAATAAAACTGTTGTACGCAAACACACAGACACATATTAGTAGATATAAGATTTTTTCAAAGTCTATATAAAATTATTGTTTTTAATATATACATACATATTTATATACATATATACTTAAAATGTTTATAGAACCAAACAAACAAAAAGAATTAATGCCTAGAGAAAGAAATATAATTATTCAGGGCGAATGGTTAACTAACATTCATATGGATCATTTCGATCATCTTTTACAAAATTGTTCAGATTATAGACCTGTCGAAACTTGGCGTGTGCAATGTCTTGATACAATTCAACCTATGCGAGTTGATGAAAAACACAAATATTACATAGTTCATCAGGTCCATATGATGGACATTGGGTGTGCAGTTATTATAACAGAAAGAACATATTTATTTATGATTCATTAAATTCTAAGAAACTACATAAGCATCACGAACAATTCTTGAAAAGATTATTCCCAACATATGATTTTAAAAAGTACCCTGTTAAGTTTCCAACCGTACAACATCAACCAAATAGTAACGATTGCGGTGTTTTTGCAATAGATTTGCAATATCATTATTATTTAATATCAAACTTGAAAAAGTTAAATATGATCATAATTTAATGCGTTCACATTTGATAAAAATTTTGGAGTCTAATGTTGTTCGCGAGCGAACGAAGGGCTCCGCCGAGCCTTCAGCACGCTGCATTGCATCGCCTGTGTTGCATGGCCTGTGCAACACAGGTGGTGTAATGCAGCACTAATAAACGTGAAGAGTAGCGGCAGGGATGTGTGTTACATCGCACGCATCTCTGTCGCTGCTCCCCACTCGCGCTGTACGCGGGACTTGCGTCCCGCTTTCGATACATGTCGAACTTAGCCGCGCTCACGCGGAGCGCGCTCGAGTAGAGATACGGCGGCGCTGCCGTTTCCCTAAATTCAAAACGCCTTAGTCATCGTCCCCAATTCGTTATTTTTAATTATATTTATGTAAATGTATTTATTTAGACTTTTCCGAGCTTTTCTGGAGTGTTCTTTTCATGTCGTCATTTCCTTCAAGAGGAAGTGACGACAGGAAGGAACATTCCAGAAAAGCACAGTATAAAAAGCGGATGCAGAGTGGGGACGATGCCAGTCTACTTTGATCCGCTCAGGTACGACCCGCATTTCGATAGCTTTAAAAACGCACATAGTGATTCGCACGCAACATCTCAGATAATTGCCTTTTATCTGAGTTCGGCGGTTTTCGTGACAGCAAAGTCGTACGCTTTGCTGCGTTCAATACACGCGTAGCTTAGGAGTCGGTTACTCCACGCGTTCGCGAACTCCGCGCTGATACACGCCTCGAGCGCTCTCTTTCGGTTGTCGCGTTCCTCGCGGACTCGCACTGTCCGCGCTGTGCGCCGCGCCCTGAAAGTGTGTGAGAGTGTGTGTAAAGAACCTTGTACATATTACTTTTAATAACTTTGACTGTGTTAAATATACTCTTTTTATTCAGTGTTCAAAACTTAAAAGCGCGTGTAATTCTTTTGTGTGTGCGTGTTCGTATCTTTCCGCCGTAATCTCCTCAAGGCTCCATTCCGTACCGAACAAATGTAATCGAGCATTCTCCACAGGATTCACGATATAGTGCTCAAAAAGTACTTCCATTAGCAGTAATTAAAGCAAGAGAAACTGAAGCAAAACGAATCCATATGATACGTCAATATAAAACAATCTATGCAAACATAAAACAAGATTTACTTAACAATCAAATAAGTCCTACAAAAAATTTAGAAAATACGCGAGCTAAAAACCGACAGCGATATGAACAAGATTTAGAAAACAATCGCGCTAAAAAACGACAGCGATATGAACAAGGTTTAGGAAACAATCGCGCAAAAAAACGGTGTAAATATAATAAAAATTTAGAAGATGAGCGCATTAAGAAACAAAATCAATATAATAATGATATAGAAAATAATCGGGCTAAGGTTCGATATCGATATAATAAAGATAAAGAAAATAAGCGCACTAAGAAACGAGATCTGTATAAACAAAATATTGTAAAAGAACGTGCACAAAAACGTAAACGTTATTTTAAAAATTCTCAACGTGAGCAAGATAGACAAACAAAATTAGATCGTGATCGCAAATGGCTTTACAATAAACGATATTATCAGAAAAATAAAAAATCTGTACTTGCAATAAAAAATCACAATGTTAAACAAGAAATTATAAAAAAATATGAAAAGTTTTGGTCGAAAAATACCATAAAACTTCGTTATTCTTTAGAAACATTTATACAAAATATTGTTAGGAAGCTCACTATTAAAGATCATATTGAAAAACGATTAAAAGCTGAAAAAATCGCTGGTGTATGCATGTTAGAAAAAGTTATATTCGTAATATATACAAGATGTTAGCTCTGATTAAAAAGAAAACGGAAACGAGTTTGACTCAAATTGCAAAATGTTTCACAGATGAAGAAAAATTAGATGCGTTATGTGGCGAATCTAGCCATACAGCCTCATCTGAAAATTATTTTATTGATTCTGCATATCACCATATAGCTCCAAAAGAAACTTTGGTAATAATTGCAGAAGATAAAGTAACAAATCTATCATTAATAAAATCTGCATTGGCACCTTTGGCGATGAATGCAGAAGGAAAAGTAGTAAACATACTACGTTAATAGAAACAGAAACAAAAAAATCATGGTCGTGCAATTTTTCATGTAAAACTGACGATCCGATTTTAATTAGCCGTTATCAGGAGACGCGGTAGCGTCTCCGGCCATGTTCAAAATTTTGGACGCTACTAGTCTCTTATCCAGAACTATTAGAGTCGATTTTTTGGGGTACAGAACTATTAAAATATAAAAAATTTTGAAATGCATGTAGCATATTCTGAAAGGTGGCATCGCCACGAGTAAGTTAAGCCAAAAAAAAAAAAAAATCGGTCAAGCCGTTCTGGATATACAAACGGTCAAAAAGTGATGTTTTTCATGAAAAATTGTTCTCTGTCCGCAGTCATGTATGTACTTCTCTTCTCTCTTACCTTTCACTCACACCTCCCCCAACTTCCACTCACCCTCCCCTCCCCTCATTTCCCTTTCTCACCACGCCCCCCTTCCTCCCCTCCCTCCCCCTCTCTATTTTTTCATTTTTTTCGCTTTTCTTACACTTTTTCATCATCTTTCACCCCCTCTCACTCTCTCACACCCTTTCTGGTGTATTTACCATTTATTAAAAATTTTTAAAAACCACCTCTTGAGGGTGAAATTTAATATCTCAAAAACAATACATTGAAAAAATACGGTACTTGTGTCGTTAATTAACATTTCTTATGGGGTTAATTTACTGCTCAATAAAAATTTTCAAAAACCACCCCTTGGGGATAAATTTAGTATCTCGGAAACGGTGCATTGTAAAAATATGAGACATGTGCCGTTAATTAAGGTTTTTTATGGGGTCAATTTACCATTTATTAAAAATTTTCAAAAACCACCCCTTGGGTGTGAAATTTAAGATTTCGGAAATGGTGCATCGCAAAAATACGGAGCCTGTGTTATTAATTAAGGTTTTTTATGGGGTTAATTTACCATTTATTAAAAATTTTCAAAAATTATCCCTTGGGGGTGAAATGTAATGTCTTGAAAACGGTGCATCGCAAAAATATGAGACATGTGCCGTTAATTTAGGTTTCTTATGGGGTCAATTTATCATTTATTAAAAATTTTCAATTACGCTAATGTAATAATAAAATTTAATTAAATTTACCGCTTAATCTCTCGTTTTAATGTAAATATTTAATAAAATATTCCATTTACTTACTATTTGTATAATAATTTATATAATAATAAAATTTATGTTAATTGAATTTATCGCTTAATCTTTTGTTCTAATGTAGATATTTAATAAAATATTCAATTTACTTACTAAGTAAAATTTATAACATTGTCCTTTAACTTCAAAAAATTCTAAGTTTTTAAATAAACCTAATAAATAAAATTGAAAGTGATAATAAATATTTTTTCAATTTTTGATCTCTCTATACTAAACGATAAGAAATTAATCCTAATCCATCTCATCCAAATAAAATTCTAAGTAAATTAGGTCTAATGATTATTAATATTATAGACATAATCTTCAATATATAATCCCAAAAAATATCATAAATGAAAAAGTCAAGCCATGTTCAAAAATAGAAAACCCTCAAGAATTTGAATTTTTACAAATTTAAATGATTATCTAATAATATATTACCATGAAAAGTAACTGATATATTATACAAGGTGCCAATTCAAAGTGAACATACATAAAGTGTATATTATTTAAATAAATTAATAAAATAAATAATATAATAAATTTAATAACATATTACCACGAAAAATAACTGATATGTTATTCAAGGTGCAAATTCAAAATGAACATACATACATAAGGTGTATATAAGTAAAATTGATTAAAATTTGACTCTAAGTGAAAGTACATAAGTGATATGTTATTCTTAGTGCACAAAATATAAAAGTCGTTTATTGAAGTTTGATTTGAAATTTATACAAACCTGGACAATGAAAAATAGTTGCTTGTAATTCCAGAGTACTAATTTGTTAATTACTCGGAAAAAGAACATGGCGGCCTGCTCTCAAAAAACTTCGATGCGTTTCTCAGTATCCACTTAAGAATAATAATACTTACATTCCGATTCATCCGACACAACTTGTCTCTGACTATTCAATAAGTTAATAGTACTGTTAAATATCAATCACATATGTCACCCTACCCAGAGAGAGAGAAAGAGAGATAATGCAAATATTTAAATTAATCATTATCAAAACACTGTTAAATTTTATATATGCACTTTAAGAAGCATGTCACTTACTTTTCAGAGTCAAATTGTGGTAAATTTTGTATCTATATTTTAACGATATTTATTTCGCACTTGTATCTTGAATAATTAATATCTGATTTTTTATAGTTGTATGTTACGTCAGATAATCACTAATCTTTTTAAGCGTGTAGCTTCTTTGTACTTGACATGAGAACTTTTTTACTTATGAATTTTGGGTTTATTTAATATTTACCCGTTTCAAACAATACAACACTTTTTGATCAATAAATTACTCGCTGAAAATATGGCATAACAAATTCAAAATCGGAAATTGATACGAAAATTCGAAATTTTACTACAGAAAAGTTGGAGATTTTTAATCTAAACCATTTTCGTAACTTTTTCATTTTAATTATTTATTCCATCCATCGAAAGTTTTTTGAGAGCAGGCCGCCATGTTCTTTTTCCGAGTAATTAACAAATTAGTACTCTGGAATTACAAGCAACTATTTTTCATTGTCCAGGTTTGTATAAATTTCAAATCAAACTTCAATAAACGACTTTTATATTTTGTGCACTAAGAATAACATATCACTTATGTACTTTCACTTAGAATCAAATTTTAATCAATTTTACTTATATACACCTTATGTATGTATGTTCATTTTGAATTTGCACCTTGAATAACATATCAGTTATTTTTCGTGGTAATATGTTATTAAATTTATTATATTATTTATTTTATTAATTTATTTAAATAATATACACTTTATGTATGTTCACTTTGAATTGGCACCTTGTATAATATATCAGTTACTTTTCATGGTAATATATTATTAGATAATCATTTAAATTTGTAAAAATTCAAATTCTTGAGGGTTTTCTATTTTTGAACATGGCTTGACCTTTTCATTTATGATATTTTTTGGGATATCACCTACTTTTTAGAGTACAGATATATGAATCAATTGGTGCAAAAAAAACGCAAAGTTTAAAAAAAGTTATGCTATTTGCAATATGCAATTACATATTTTTCTTTAAAGATAACTGTAAATCTATCCCATAAGAAACCTTAATTAACGACACAGGTCCTATATTTTTGCGATGCACCGTTTACAAGACATTAATTTTCACCTTCAAGGGGTGGTTTTTGAAAATTTTTAATAAATGATAAATTGACCCCATAAAAAACCTTAATTAACGGCACAAGTCTCATATTTTTGCAACGCAAAACACTGTTTCCGAGACATTAAATTTCACCCCCAAGAGGTGGTTTTTGAAAATTTTTTATAAATGGTAAATTAACCCCAGAAGAAACCTTAATTAATAACACAGGCCCCGTATTTTTGCGATGTACCGTTTTTGAGATATTAAATTTCACCATCAAGGGGTGGTTTTTGAAAATTTTTAATAAATGGTAAATACACCAGAAAGGGTGTGAAAGAGTGAGAGGGGGTGAAAGATGATGAAAAAGTGTAAGAAAAGCGAAAAAAATGAAAAATAGAGAAGGGGGAGGGGAGGAAGGGGGGCGTGGTGAGAAAGGGAAATGAGGGGAGGGGAGGGTGAGTGGAAGTTGGGGGAGGTGTGAGTGAAAGGTAAGAGAGAAGAGAAGTACATACATGACTGCGGACAGAGAACAATTTTTCATGAAAAACATCACTTTTTGACCGTTTGTATATCCAGAACGGCTTGACCAATTTTTTTTTTTTTTGGCTTAACTTACTCGTGGCGATGCCACCTTTCAGAATATGCTACATGCATTTCAAAATTTTTTATATTTTAATAGTTCTGTACCCCAAAAAATCGATTCTAAACTTTCTGGATAAGAGACTAGTAGCGTCCAAAATTTTGAACATGGCCGGAGACGCTACCGCGTCTCCTGATCTTAAATAAATATTAATATAAATACAAAACTATTAAAAATAAATAATATTTATAATAATTTAAGATAAATTAAATTTTTATATTAATCTTACAAATTAATATTTTATTTAAACTACTTAAATTTTTAATTTTATTTTAATAAGATAAACTTAAATTAATTAAAAATTTTAATGGTCAAGAATAAATTAATAAAATTATATATTCTTTAAAGAAATTGTAAATATTAAAACAATAATCCACGCTCGATATAAACAAAATCAAATTGCATGAGAAATAAGAAGGCCACTAGAAGCATCAATCGAGCCTAAAGGATGTTATAACAAAAAATATATAAATTAAATCGCTCAAGTTTTATTCAAACTAAAACATATAAAACAAATTGAACGTTTCGACTACACTGAGTCTTCTTCAGCAATAAAAAAATAGTCATAAGGACTGTTAATACGTATAAACGTGTTCGAACCTAAAACGGTTAATATAACTATATGACATATGAATACATGTATGATTAAAAAAATAGACTAATGTAATCGATAGAACAAACAGATATATATATATGAAAATGAACCGCGTAAGCGAGAATATAGAAGTAAAATAAGAATAAATATAACAGTACGCGAACATTACGTAGACAACTCATCGGTAACATACAGTAACGATAACAATAACCTAAGGTCAATGAACCGTATGGCACGACGATCTCAACGGTGACATGCGATCAAGTCCGTAAAAGAAGCATGATGACAATTTATTCCTCGTTTTTTGGCGAGAATATGTAAGTTGGACCATGCCGACGTTTCCCTCCTTGAAACCATGCGACCGTCAGTGTTGTTAATTAAGAATGTGGGAGCAACGCATTCTAAGAGTATACAGAGATAAAAATAAAATCTTAGTTAAAATGTCATGATCAAGAAAACCGTCGTGATAAGCTGCACTTATCATGAGACAAGAGAAGCCAAAGTGACGAAACCGAAAAAATATAAAAGAGTTAATACCTGTCAAAAATTAAAACCAAAATTGCGGATGTCAAAATATAAAAAACAATAAGTAGAAGTCAGACACATGTTAATCCGAAGAAGTCTAAACGGTTACTGTTATCGGCATTTGGAAAACTTTAAAAATCATGACATTTTCAAGACAAGAGCGCTGCGCGCAAGGTATTCAGGGTGGGGATGCGACCGACAAATCGTGAATAAGACTGAAGTATGTCTTGTTCAACAATTCTGTATCCTTTTGAGAATTAATCGCATGAGTATGTCGTTTTATATGTATCATCTCGCTGATGAGCCTCTTATAATAGTTATGTTCCACGTCTAAAATTTTGATATTATCCCAATCAAAACGGTGATTAAGATCTACGGTATGTTCTGATATCACAGTATGTTTGGAAGGATCTGCTCTAATATTATATTTGTGTTCTTTCATGCGTGTGTTTAATTTCCTCTTAGTCTGTCCTATGTAAGATGCATCACAATTGGTGCAATTAATCTTGTATACAACGTTATTTCTTTCTGAACGTACTTGCTCACCACACCATGGAGAAATATACCTTTTGAGTTGGTTTAAACATCTATAGCCAATTGACAACCTAGATTTGTTTATTATTTCCTTGATAGACTTGGAGATGTATCGGATAAACGGTAAAACTATAAACGTTTTTTGTGTGTTAATGGGTGTGGATGTGATCGTACTATTATTTGTTCTAAACCTATTCGACAAAATAGAGAGTCTAGAATTAATATGTTTAAAAACGAAATGTAGGGGAAAGCCATTACTTAATAAAATGTTAATAATGAGTTCGATGTTTTTTTGGTGAAAACATGGGTGTGAAAGCAATAATGCTCTATCTAGTAAACTATAAATAGTACCGATTTTATGATTCTGCGGGTGATTGGAAAAGTAAGAGAGAAATCTACCCGAAAACGTGTTCTTATGAAACCAATCGATCCTGATCATATGGTTATACCTAATTAATTTAAGATCCAAAAAGGAAAGGGAATTGTTATCTTCGTATTCAATAGTAAAACCAAGTCTATCATGATATGCATTAAAACTATTCAGAAATGATAATGTTTCACTGGCGGGGGCAGCTAAAACAATATCATCTACATAACGAAAATAAAAAGTGGGTGAGCAATTAACAGAGTTGAGAACATGTTCCTCCAAATCTTGCATCACAATATCTGCTATTATAGGCGATAGCGGAGAGCCCATCGGTATTCCAAAGGTTTGTTTGTATATGTTATTATCGTATTTAAAAAACGTAGACGTTAACACAAAATCAATGGCATTCATAAACTCACGTAGAGATAATGTAGTATTCGGCTCGATATAGTTCCATCTGTTGTTAATCCCCTGGGCTGCAAGATTCAGAGGAACGTTAGTGAAAAGAGCAGACACATCCAAAGAAAATAAAACGTCCGAATCACCCAACGTCAGTCCCGATAATTTTCCGTATAGTTCAAAACTATTTTTTATGTAGCTCTTAGCGGGTGGAAGACTGTCGGTTAAGATCTTGTTCAAAAAGGAGGCCAAATTGTAGAGAGCACTATTCGTCGACGAAACAATGATTCTAAGTGGAAAATTGTTCTTATGTATTTTAGGAAGCCCATAGGCTTTGGGGAGTGGGGAATCACTACTTTTAAGAGTGAAATAATCCTTTTTTGAGATATATTCCTTCTGTAACCATCTTTTTAGTATGTCGTTGAGTTGTCTTTCTACTAGGGAGGAGGGATCCTTCTTCACCCTCACATAAGTATTTTTGTCGTTCAGAAGAGCTATCATTTTGTCATTGTATGTGTCTTTATCAATAGCCACTGTAATATTACCTTTGTCAGCCCTTGTAAATATAATGTCGGGGTGTTCATGGCAAAACATCCGTGTCTGTCTTACCATGTTAAATAGTATGCTGTTCATAGGATTGTTTGAAGGTTTTATTGTTAGATAATGATGGAGTTTAGGCACTATTAAGTCACATAATTTTTCTTGGATTCCAAACTTAGGTGAGTTAGAATAAGTCTCTATGTCCTTAATAAATGTAATAATAGCGTTCTTCTTATCGAACGTGTCAGGTAAGCTGAATCTGTCCCCCAATTGCAAAAGATTCGAAACTTCACATGGAATGTCCGTGTTTGTAAGATTGATAAACCACCTATTGTTAGTATGGAATAATGGATTGCAGTTTTTGGATGGGAAATTCTGTGGTCGTATGGCAACTCTATGTACTTCAAAATTAATTCTGGTATTAATACGCTGACCAATATTCGTTAAATGTCCTTTGCTGTCTGTTTCAGTCTGGAAGTTAATTTGTTTAATATTACTGATATACCGTCTTTCTTTTTGTGACATCAACCAATGAAATTTGTTTTCATGTAATGTCGTTTGTCTTTTGTAATGATTTTTGAAAGATATATGCCAAGAATCCAGCATGTCATGCCACAGGCGAGGGGGGAGGGTATTAGAAAGTATGCGAAACAGTCTGTGAAGGTTACATCTCAAAAAATAAATATATCTGTGTAAATCAAAAATCTCGACGTTTAAGGCTTCCTTCTTGAACTTATAAGTCGCGCGTTCCAATCTTCGCCACGATTTAAAATGAAATAAGTGGAAACTAACGCTGCAAAAGCGACTCAGATGCTTTGGGTACACACCATTGTGTTTACAACATTTTAAGAAATATAACATAGAAATCGCTGTTATGCATTTGTAGTTAAAATTTATCCATTCCTTAATCGCAATCGTCGTTTGTGCGCCAAAATGATCGTGAAAAAACTTAAAATCATACACGTATTGAACCCTACCATGCTTATTAGCAAACCGCATTTTCAGGCCAGCGTACAATAAAATATTAAAACAATAATCCACGCTCGATATAAACAAAATCAAATTGCATGAGAAATAAGAAGGCCACTAGAAGCATCAATCGAGCCTAAAGGATGTTATAACAAAAAATATATAAATTAAATCGCTCAAGTTTTATTCAAACTAAAACATATAAAACAAATTGAACGTTTCGACTACACTGAGTCTTCTTCAGCAATAAAAAAAAATAGTCATAAGGACTGTTAATACGTATAAACGTGTTCGAACCTAAAACGGTTAATATAACTATATGACATATGAATACATGTATGATTAAAAAAATAGACTAATGTAATCGATAGAACAAACAGATATATATATATGAAAATGAACCGCGTAAGCGAGAATATAGAAGTAAAATAAGAATAAATATAACAGTACGCGAACATTACGTAGACAACTCATCGGTAACATACAGTAACGATAACAATAACCTAAGGTCAATGAACCGTATGGCACGACGATCTCAACGGTGACATGCGATCAAGTCCGTAAAAGAAGCATGATGACAATTTATTCCTCGTTTTTTTGGCGAGAATATGTAAAGTTGTCTTGAAAATGTCATGATTTTAAAAAGTTTTCCAAATGCCGATAACAGTAACCATGTTAATTTAAAGACTTCTTCGGATTAACATGTGTCTGACTTCTACTTATTGTTTTTTATATTTTGACATCCGCAATTTTGGTTTTAATTTTTGACAGGTATTAACTCTTTTATATTTTTTCGGTTTCGTCACTTTGGCTTCTCTTGTCTCATGATAAGTGCAGCTTATCACGACGGTTTTCTTGATCATGACATTTTAACTAAGATTTTATTTTTATCTCTGTATACTCTTAGAATGCGTTGCTCCCACATTCTTAATTAACAACACTGACGGTCGCATGGTTTCAAGGAGGGAAACGTCGGCATGGTCCAACTTACATATTCTCGCCAAAAAACGAGGAATAAATTGTCATCATGCTTCTTTTACGGACTTGATCGCATGTCACCGTTGAGATCGTCGTGCCATACGGTTCATTGACCTTAGGTTATTGTTATCGTTACTGTATGTTACCGATGAGTTGTCTACGTAATGTTCGCGTACTGTTATATTTATTCTTATTTTACTTCTATATTCTCGCTTACGCGGTTCATTTTCATATATATATATCTGTTTGTTCTATCGATTACATTAGTCTATTTTTTTAATCATACATGTATTCATATGTCATATAGTTATATTAACCGTTTTAGGTTCGAACACGTTTATACGTATTAACAGTCCTTATGACTATTTTTTTTTTATTGCTGAAGAAGACTCAGTGTAGTCGAAACGTTCAATTTGTTTTATATGTTTTAGTTTGAATAAAACTTGAGCGATTTAATTTATATATTTTTTGTTATAACATCCTTTAGGCTCGATTGATGCTTCTAGTGGCCTTCTTATTTCTCATGCAATTTGAAATTGTAAATATGTAATTTGAATTTAAATATATTTTTCCGTGTCAAATACATGAATATAAATACTTCTCTGTATTTTGTTTGTATAATAATAAAATTTAAGCTAACTGAATTTATCGTTTAATCTTTCGTCCTAATGTAAGTATCCACTCTTAAAAAGTCCGTGTTATATCGATTCTCGCAAGTATTGTTGTCGCTTTTCCGCGATGCTGATTGGTTATCTCGATACTCTGTGCTGTGTGCGTACTTAAAATCGATAAAAGTTTGTCATGGTTAAGCATGACACATGTGACAGATTATGTAATTGTATCATGTGATTGTGTTTCTCTTTAGACCTTCGCGCGTGTTACATGTGTATAATATATTAAGCCAGCGGCACACGATGCTATTTTATCTGCTGGATTGCTTGCGTGCGTCTGTGCTGGCAATATTTCTTTCCGTTAAACTGGAAATTATGTAATTTGTTGATCACGCTGTTGACTGATCTGCTGAATTTCTGTGAAAATCCAGAATTAAATTTCACGCCCAAGGGGTGGTTTTTGAAAATTTTTAATAAATGTTAAATTGACCCCATAAACCTAAATTAACGGCACATGTCTCATATTTTTGCAATGCACTGTTTCCCAGATATTAAAATAATATTACTGTTTTAATATTTTACTCCCAATTTCACGCCCAAAAGGGTGGTTTTTGAAAATTTTTATTGAACAGTAAATTAACCCCATAAGTAATGTTAATTAACGACACAAATCCCGTATTTTTTGCGATGTACCGTTTTTGAGATATTAAATTTCACCCCTAAGGGGTAGTTTTGAAAATTTCTATAAATAAATGGTAAATTGACCCCATAAGAAACCTTAATTAAGGACACATGTCTTATATTTTTATAATGCACCGTTTTCGAGATATTAAAATTCACCCCCAAGGGGTGGCTTTTGAAAATTTTTTTTGAACAGTAAATTAACAGTAAATAAACCCCATAAGAAATGTTAATTAACGACACAGGTCCCGTATTTTTGCGATGTACCGTTTTTGAGATATTAAATTTCACCCTCAAGTGGTGGTTTTTAAAAATTTTTAATAAATGGTAAATTAACTCCATAAGAAACCTTAATTAACGACACATGTCTCATATTTTCATTTCACCCCCTAAGATTTTTGAAATTTCTAATGATGAAATTGACCCCATAAAAAAAACCTTAATGGGGACACATGTCTTATATTTTATAATGCACCGTTTTTCGAGATATTAAATTCACCCCAAAGGGTGGGTTTTGAAAATTTTTTTGAACAGTAAAATTAAATAAGAAATGTTAATTAACGACACAGGTCCCGTATTTTTGCGATGTACCGTTTTTGAGAAATTTCACCCCTCAAGTGGTGGTTTTGAAAATTTTAATAAATGGTAAATTAACTCTAATTAACGACACATGTCTCATATTTTTGCCATGTACCGTTTTAAGATATTAAATTTCACCCCTAAGGGTGATTTTTGAAAATTTTTAATAAATGGTAAATTGACCCCATAAAAAATCTTAATTAACGGCACATGTCTCATATTTGTATAATGCACCGTTTTCGAGATATCAAATTTCCCCCCAAAGGGTGGTTTTTGAAAATTTTTATTGAACAGTAAATTAACCCCATAAGAAATGTTAACGACACAGGTCCCGTACTTTTGCGATGTACCGTTTTTAAGATATTAAATTTTACCCCTAAGGGGTGGTTTTTGAAAATTTTGAATAAGTGGTGGAAAATTTTTTATTGAACAATAAATTAACCTCATAAGAAATCTTAATTAACGACACAGGTACAGATATTTAGTAACCAAAATTTATTCTATTATTGAAATCATGTAAATGATTAATCCGCACATTGTAATAAAAACAAATGCACTTTGCAGACAGAGTTTGATTGTGTTAGTTTTTTCTTGATTTAAAAAGTGCTATAATTAAATCATTTAATTATAGCAAATATTTTTCGTTCCAGTTTGATGTAAAAATTGCATATATTTATTTAGGGGAAATAAAATATATCATTGAATTTAAAAATATTTGACTTTACTGCATTATTTAAAACAAATACGTTGTTCTTTGATTGGTTTCTTTTTATCAGGAGACGCGGTAGCGTCTCCGGCCATATTCAAATTTTGGACGCTACAAGTCTCTTATCCAGAACTATTAAAGTCGATTTTTGGGGTACAGAACTATTAAAATATAAAAATTTTGAAATGTAGCATATTCTGAAAAGGTGGCATCGCCACAGATTAAGTTAAAAAAAAAAAAATCGGTCAAACCGTTCTGGATATACAAACGGTCAAAAGTGATGTTTTCATGAAAAATTGTTCTCTGTCCGCAGTCATGTATGTACTTCTCTTCTCTCTTATCTTTCTCGCACCTCCCCCAACTTCCACTCACCCTCCCCACCCCTCATTTCCCTTTCTCACCACGTCCCCCTTCCTCCCCCTCCCACCCCTCTCTATTTTCATTTTTCCTTTTCTTACACTTTTTCATCATCTTTCCTCCCTCTCACTCTCTCACACCTTTTTCTGTTATTATTTACCATTTATTAAAAATTTTTAAAACCACCCCTTGAGGGTGAAATTTAATATCTCAAAAAAATATTGAAAAATACCCGGTACTTGTGTCGTTAATTAACATTTCTTATGGGGTTAATTTACTGCTCAATAAAAATTTTCAAAAACCACCTCTTGAGGGTAAAATTTTTATCTCGGAAACAGTTGCATTGTAAAAAATATGAGACATATTTGCCGTTAATTAAGGTTTCTTATAGGGTCAATTTACCATTTATTAAAAATTTTCAAAAACCACCCTTAGGTGTGAAATTTAAATTTCGGAAGCAGTGCATCCAAAAAATACAGGAGACACTGTATTTATTAATTACGGTTTTTATGGGTTAATTTACCATTTATTAAAATTTTTCAAAAATTATCCTTGGGGTGAAATGTAATGTCTTGAAAACGGTGCATCACAAAAATATGAGACATGTGCCGTTAATTTTAGGGTTTCTTATAGGGGGTCAATTTATCATTTTATTAAAATTTTCAAAACCCCCTTTGGGAGGTAAAATTTAATAATCGGAAACGGTGCATCGCAAAAATACGGGATCTGTTTCGTTAATTATGGTTCTTATGGGTTAATTTACCATTTATTAGAAATTTTACTAAAAACCACTTCTGTATATTCCGTGTAAAATATGTAATAAATATACCTCTGTGGTGTATTTTGTTTGTAATAATATGTATATAATAATAAAATTTATGTAACTGATTTATCAGCAATCTTTCGTTCTAATGTAAGTATCCATTCGAAGTCTGTGTTATATCGATTTTCGCAAGTATTGTTGTCACTTTTTCCGCGATGCTTTGTGATTGGTTATCTCGATGTCTGTGCTGTGCGCGTTACTTCAAATCATTAAAGCTTGTCATGGTTAAGCGTGACACATGTGACAGATTATGATTGTATTTCTTTTTGGATCTTTGCACGTGTTATTATGTGTACAATATATTAAGCTA
Source organism: Crematogaster levior (assembly GCA_901521435.1). Classification (NCBI taxonomy): domain Eukaryota; kingdom Metazoa; phylum Arthropoda; class Insecta; order Hymenoptera; family Formicidae; genus Crematogaster; species Crematogaster levior. The sequence continues at coordinate 101,331 of CABEGB010001520.1, forward strand.
GCGGCACGATGCTATTTTATCTGCTGGATTGCTCGCGTGCGTCTGTGCTGGCAATATTTTTCCTGTTAAACTGAAAATTATGTAATCTGTTGATCACTGTTGACTGATCTGCTGAATTTCTGTAAAAATCAACATTAAATTTCATGCCCAAAAAGGGGTGGTTTTGAAAATTTCTAACAAATGGTAAATTGAATTTTCTCAAAGAAACCTTAATTAACGGCACATGTCTCATATTTTTTTATACACCATTTTTTTGAGATATCAAATTTCACCCTCAAGGGTGGTTTTGAAAAATTTTATTGAACAGTAAATTAACTCCATAAACTTCTTTAAACTACTAGGGTTTGTATTTTGCGGTACCGTTTTTGAGATATTAAATTTCACCACTGAAGGGTGGTTTTGAAAATTTTAATAAGTGGTGGAAAATTTTTATTGAAACAGTAATTAACTTCATAGAAATCTTATTAACGATACATATATTTATTAACAAAAAATTTATTTATTATTGAAATCATGTAAATGATTAAATCCGCATTTATAGTGAAACAAATGCACTTTGCAGACAGGGTTTGATTGTGTTAGTTTTTCTTGATTTAAAAGTAATTAAATCATTTAATTATAGCAAAATATTTCGTTCCAGTTTGATGTAAAAATTGCATATATTTATTTACAGAAATAAAATATATCATTGAATTTAAAAATATGACTCTACTGCATTATTTAAAAAATACGTTGTTCTTTGATTGAATTTCTCATATAATAGTAGGCGTTGTTACAAAAATTTGTTATCGCATTGAATATTGTGATTGAAAAACTGGCACTAAACACTTACTTGAACGAAAAATAATTAATTGATTTAATATTAGTATTCTTGTATCTTTTATATGATTTTTATTATCAAGATATTTTTGCTAGATATTTGGGCGAAATTGCATATGCATTTCAAGAAACGAAAATATATCACTGGATCGAAAAATATTTCAAATATTAATTTTCACATTATTCATTGCGATAACAAATAAAACTTTTGATGGTAACGATAGCTTTTGATCAACAACGCATGCCATTATATAAAGAGCTTAATCCAAAAGAACCAACGTATTTTTAAAATAAAACAATAGTATCAGACAAATTTTTGATCTAATGACATATTTTGTTTTCTGAAATGCATGCAATTTTGTCAATTAGGTATTGAGAGTAATAATAACTTGAATAACAATATATATATTATAATTATATTTTTATTTATTATTATTATTATTATTATTATTATTATTATTATTATTATTATTATTATTATTATTGTATTAATTGTTGTTTCTGCCTCCTCTTCTTTACCACCTCTTGGTCTGCGGTCTCTCGGCCCGCTGCTTTAATAATATTAATATCGTGTTACGCAAATGTAATATTGCGGTGTGCGTTTCATTGCGTGCGTAATCAGGCAACAAATACTGAAAAATAATGAACATCGAACACATTGGTTGATGCTGTATATGCGCGTATGCTGAGCGTAAGCCAAATGTTGCAACGTTCAAGCGGTTAGAAGAAGATCTGTCGGAGAACGCTTCGCAGAACAAACCTATAAGATACTTCGAATTTTCACGGCTGTAATGTCGATATTCCAGAAATCAATGATATGAACTCAATTAAAGCACGTAACATGTTTGCTCCCGAATGCCAAATGGCAATTACACGGTAGCTACGCTGGAAAGAGTTGTTTGCTAATATTATCTATACGACATTAAAAGGAAAAAGGTGTCACACCACAAACTTTGATTGATTCGGAATTTCGAAATGGGGAAACGATAAACGGCAATTGTAACGAATGTAAGGGTATCATTCTGAAAAAGAAAACCATCAATTGAATCGACTTTATCCATCTTACAAAGGATGATGTCAGGTCCCCTTCGATTTTGATAAGCTTCTAATATGTTGTTCTCTAGACCAAAATAGGGGACACGTGTTTATTTATTCCATACGACGGCGCACAGGGGGTGAAACACCCCTTTGAAAAATCGGTTTTCTCTTTCAGACGAAATATCTTCGAGCTAAAAATGGAACAACTCGACTGGGTATTATTAAATGAGCTTGATGGTGCTATAAAATAACGTAAAT
>CABEGB010001521.1:0-67824 GCA_901521435.1 Crematogaster levior
ATATGTTGGTAGAGGAGAGGTTCGCCAGATCATCCACAATGTTGTTATATGCTTTATCTAACAAATCTATGTCCTTGTATGAATTAATGCTATGTTTTTGAAACTTAATATAGATCATTTCACTAATGAGTCTTTTTTGGTAATGATGTTCGACATCAAGAATTTCGATGTTGTCTCGTCAATTAATTTTCTTTTAGTTTGTCCAACGTCGCATTGCAATCATTACAACAGATCTTATACACCACTCTAATCACCAGAATAAAAGAACACAAACATAACATAAAATTAGACTCGTCCAGACATTGAGTTGTTACGCAACATATGTCCCAATTTAACTACCAGTTCGACTGAGACAACGTCGAAATTCTTGATGTCGAACATCACTACCAAAAAAGACTCATTAGTGAAATGATCTATATTAAGTTTCAAAAACATAGCATTAATTCACACAAGGACACAGATTTGTTAGATAAAGCATATAACAACATTGTGATGATCTGGCGAACCTCTCCTCTACCAACATATAGTTTTAAAAGCGACATTAACGGCAATAAATATAAACTTTTGCTTTCGACTGTCTCTAACGTTTAGATTTGCTTTTTCCGCCGTACTTGTTGGTTACGGTCGCCACGTCATTTGTAATTTTAATTTGTATTTTTTTGGCATCACCCAATCTTGGTATTGTGCATTCTATTCTGTAAGTACTACATAAAAAACATGAAAACTTAGTTATGTACATTTCATTAAACACCCGGGTTGTTATCACTTTATTTTGTATAACTCTTACGTCAAACTTAGTTTTTATACATGTAGAATACATCCTATCGTATACGCTATGACTCCACTACCAATGACACCTTGGATGACTTCAACTAGGACTACAACAATTTTTTACCGTTTGGACCAACATATTCTCGCCACCCAATGATGAATAAGTTCCGCTTTCGTTATTTTACTGCTTGACCGTAATACTTCATACAGTGAGTCGTGCTCTCCCCTTATAACTTGACTAATATGAATATGTATCGGGGCGTATCAATTACAAACTTGCGAACGTTCTAGTGTCATCCTTTATATTCGACAAATAGCTACTTATATCGTAAATGACGTAGATATTGGATTGATTATATTGCTGAGGAAGACCCCGTGTGGTCGAAACGTACAAATTATATCGATTGTTTCATTCGATTTGGTTCATTGTATTTTTTTATCTTGCAATATTATATTAAATTGCTTCTTGTGTATCATCCATATTTGACTCGTTATTTTATACATTGGCCTTTCTTGTACGTGTTTTGTTATTTACGAGCGCGGTATTTACTTCTTATTGTTATCTCATTTTAATTAATTATATTATTAATTTTAATATTGTATTTTATGTTTAATTTTATTTATTGCAAAGAATAACATTTATTTGTACTTAAGATAGAAACGAGCAAAACTACTTGTTACTTTTTAAAATAACAAAAAATATCTAATAAATCTAATCAATATAAGCAAAAAACGTTACTCAGTCAAATTTAATGTAACAAAATAACATTTCTTACAATCTTTACAGTATTAGTTAAACGAAACAAAATGTTTCTATATGATTTGATAATATAATTGATTATTTCTGTATAATAAGAAATTATTGTACCTTGCCAATATGTTTTCCAGCGGCCATATATCTAAAAGCTGCTTCTATTTCATTTTTTTCAAAGACTTTTCTACACAGCGGTTTAATAACGTCATTTTCTAAACCTTTGGTTATCTTTCTCCACAATCTTGACTTTTGTTCTATGCTTGAATCAAATAATTTATCTAATAAGATACCATAAAAACTAATACCTTTGGAAAAGATATAAGATATATCTAAAGAATTATTGGAAACCATATCAAATTTTCCGATTTCTAGAAAACGGCCATTATTTGCTAAGCAGTAAACAGATGCTTGCAACTTCTCTTCGGCTAAGGAGTTCAATACGATATTCACTCCACGACGTCCCGTAAGTTTCATAATCATTTGTTTAAAGCTTGTATCTCGAGAGTTTCCGATATGGTCTTCGGGTATAGAAGGAAATGTTTCTCTAATAAATTGTCGCTTTTCGACAGTTCCAACTGTCGTAAATACTTCGCAACCTTCGTGAAGCGCAAGATGAATCGCAGCTTGACCAATGCCTCCAGTACCAGAATGGATCAACACTTTATCTCCTTTCTTCATTTTTCCTTTTATATACAAAGCATAGTAGCACGTGCTGTACACATACGGAACTGTCGCTGCATCTTCCATTGTCCACTTGTCAGGTATAACCCAACTGAGATATTTATCAGCCACGAGAATGTTCGCTATTCCTCTATACATAAAAATTTTGGAAATGTGTTATCATTTAAACGTTACTTCAAAATAATTTTGTATAACTGTGTGTAAAATATGTATATAATTTTATTTATATAAATTTCAAATGTAAATAGTTTTTAATTTCTTATTGATTATATGTTTAATAATTATATATTTTAATCTTGTTTTTTATTGATTATAATTATGTATGTGATTGATTATATTACAAGTATTTCTGATTTGATGTTAAATTGAAATTAATGAAAGTTAAATTAAAATAAGCATGAATGTATTATCAATGAGTAATATTAATATAAAATATTATAGAATCGATACTACAATTTGTAAAAATTTAAGTTCCATGTTCTTTATTAGATATGTGTATTGCGATATTTTATATTTTACCCATGTGAACATAATCCCATTACTCTCTGTCTATGCGTATCGAAACCAACAAATTCCAAGCCAAACGAACAGTTGTTACCACGTTTGGAAAAAAATTCAGCATTTAGTTCACCAGTAGCCAACATTATATCTTTAAAATTGAGAGGCGCATAAATTACACTAACGAGGTTTTCATGCTGAATGCAAGACATTCTGCTCTCTACCCAGCAGAGAGTACTCAGATCTCTTTGTATCTGTTTAAAATAAGTTTTAAATAATTATCATGTTTACAATTAAATTAATACAACGAAACTTTTTGACGCACCATCTGTGTAACGTAAGCATTCTGTACGTATTTTGGTTCCAAAGAAGGTAATGAGAAATATCTGTAAGATCCCCAAATGTTACCGGAACGTATGACGTTGATAGGTAAGTCCAACTGTAGCTGCCTCATGTACAATGGTTCTTGCAAAGAAAAAACAGGCGCTTCGTCATCTTGAATAAATACGCTTCTAAATACTTCACCCCCTGGTTCTTTTCGCAAAGAATTGATAAGACCCAGTAATCCGCATTCGAAATCTCCTTCCGCGACGAGTATGATCCTTGTTTCTGTGCTAGCCTCGTTTTGTAAACTTATGATTGATTTCAATTCGTCTACCCACGTAAACTCATAATTGTTCACATGTACAATTTGCTGGTTTCTCACAATATTTTGCTTTTTTCTCAATAGTAAAAGCGTTTTGTCATTTGCTCGTTTCTCCAGTATGACATCTAATTCATATGCATTCAGGCATGAATAATCGTAGACTGCACTGGAGTTTTCCAGGGTTACTAGAAAACCCTGTGGTATTAGCAGAGACAGCAACTGTTTATATAATTTCTTGTTATTTTTTGTCAAAACATCAAAACCAAAGACCATCAAACAATTCTCGTCTTTTGACAACTTAGTAATCTCCGTTATAGAGACGTCGTTGGGCAACAAAGAGATATTTGGGAACTTTTCGTAGGTCGTCACAAGTCTGGTGTGATGTCGAATCTGCGGTAAATTATTTAAGATTTCACTAATAAGTGGAGAATTTAAATCTTCTGGTATCACTTTGTCACTATCATCGACAAATTCAATAATTTTAACATTTGTCATATTGTAACATTCTAGTGCAAGTTGCACTGCTATTCTTATTGCATCTTGTAACGACATAGTTTCTAAATCATGATGAGCAACAAATTTATATTCTTCAAGAACAGTGTTAACTGTTTTTTGTCGGCGAGATGTAGGTGTAAACGCAAGGCCACAAATTTCTATTCCTCCAGATATTATAACGTCCAAAGACTTGTAATAACGAACAGGAAATTCTGCAAATTGTAAGAAATGAAATTGATTTGTTAAGCAATTGACCCTATTGTATCACTGTTTTTACATACTTCTGTTTTCAATTGGATCATCCTGAATTTGCTGTATATGATATTTCGGATCAATTATCAGTTTCCGAATTCTTGTTGGAACCAACAAGCTTCTCGTATTTTTTCCTAAAATCAGTACCTGTATCATATTATCCATAAATGTTACCCAATTAGATATCCATGCGATATGACCGTTTGATCCCGTAACCGATACGCTTTTTAATCCACGAAATACGCCGGTGTATTGATAACCACGAAGTCTTAATTCCTTATAGATGTCGTTTGTACTCATTTCTTCTTCATCATCGACATATTCAGCAAGATCAACAGATATTTTTTCATTTTCAATATTGGTTGGAATTCGCACTATTCCAGTAGCAACAGTAGTATCTCGTTCGATTATTTCGAATCTGTTACTACCTAAACAGAGATATAAATTTTTTAAACATAATATGTTATAATAAATCAAGTAAACAACAAAAAATATATCGATATGTGACTAGGTGTCTTATAAAAGAAGTTTATTCTGTAGAAGAATATAAGAAAAACAATTTGTGTGCTCAGTTTAGTTATTCTGGTCCGTATATAATTTACACTATAAGTATAACAGATGTAGGATTTCGTATTGGATTATGATTTTATAAAAGAAATGATGAACGAATCTCGTGTATACTGATAACTTCTACAACTAGCTTTATTACAAGAAATACAAACTTGCTCTGTTCTAAGCTCGCGTGTTCTAAGTCACACGTTGTTGCTTTCGCGGAATCCGGCGGGCTCTCTCTTTCGACACCGTGAAAGGCCATTTATATTGCCCATCCGAAAATACGTGGGCCAATCAGGCAATGACACCCGCAGATTCGGTGGTCCCGAAATCGCGCGCTCGCACACCACATTCCCCAACAGGACACAAGAGTCACTCGACAAACAAACATATCTCGCGCAGAACATCAACATACCCGACAAATGATTTCGAAATATATTACGTTTTCCAATTCCTACATTCGGCCATTCTGCGCTAATATCTGGCCTCAGATATTTTCGGTTTCCTCGTCGGTTGTCATCTCGTCGCTGTCGTCAATCCAGCGCTTCATATATTCTGCTGCGGTAGATGTCTCGTAAGGCCCCTCATGCTCGCCCACTTTCTCGACGATATAGCGATCATTCCGCAATTTTTTTTTAATACGATACGGACCGAAATACTTGTGCGCTAATTTCAATCCGGGCTTAGCCTGCGTCCTCTTGACAGCAACAAGATCACCGATCGTGTAAGATGTAGCCGATTTTCTGTGTCTGTTAAATCCTCGGCGGTTTTCCTGCTGCACCCGCCCAATAGCATCCTTGGCTCGGGTTCTTACTTCGTCGCGATTCTCTTTGAACATAGAAATTAATTCCTCTTCTACTAAATCACGGATAGAAACATCGTCCCTCATTCTGATATCTGTCCCAAATAATAAATTAAAAGGCGTCGTTCCAATACTTCTATGTTGCGTCGTATTCAGATACTTCTGTGCCATACTTAAGTACTTGTACCATTCTTCCGGTCGAGGAGCGGACAACTTCGTCAGCAACGGAATTAACGTTCGGTTGACCCGCTCGACCTGTCCATTAGCCCTTGGCATTCCCGTTGTTATACGGACATGTTGCACTCCCTCTGCCTCGCAATATTCCCGAAAATCGTTGGACGTGAATGCCGAACCGCGATCCGATATGATCCTCCTCGGATTTCCAAAAATATCCGATTGTCTCACCAAGCATGCCAAAACCTCCGCCGTATTTGCCGTCTTAACCGCGTAAAGCCAGACAAACTTAGTGAATGCGTCCACTACAACCAATATATACCGATATTGCTTGCGCGTCGAAGGGAGCGGTCCCAAGTGATCGAGATGGAAAGTATCCAAGGGAACATCACCCTTTTCGATGGGATGCAACAGTCCCTCCTTCCTACCCTGCTTCTTCTCAGTCAGAATACAAGACACGCAACCCCGAACCACTCTCTCGACTTTAGCTTTCAGATCCGGTATCCAGTACTCCTTCGCGACTATACACTCGGTTTTGCCTGCCGACATATGACCTCTCTCATGTACATACCTAATAATCGGCGCCTGCATCGATCGAGGAATCACCATTCGCTCCTCGCCATTCGTCAGCTTAAATAAAATTCCCGCTCGCATTGCAAAGCCATCGGCTTTGTTCGCCGCCGTCAACTCGATTATTTCTCGCAAACAAGCGTCTTCACTCTGCGCTTTTCGAATTCGCGAGATTATACTATCTTCGCGCTCACTTAACATGCACACGGGTAGCGGACTCCTACTCAGCGCGTCTACGTGCATCATGGCTTTCCCAGGACGATGCTCGATAACATAATTGAACTCTTCTAACTGTAGAGCCCATCTCGCAACACGCACACACAAATCTTTTTTACTCATGGTCAGACTAAACGCCCTACAATCCGTTATTATCTTAAAAGAAATACCTATCAAATATACACGAAACTTTTTTAAGGCTTTTATAACCGCAAGTACCTCGAGCTCGTAACTGCTATACTTTTCCTCTGCAGAAGTTGTACGTCCGCTCGCATAATACACAGGACGCAACATGTGATCATTGTCATATTGTAATAAAATAGCGCCATAGCCATATTTCGACGCATCGGTATGAAGTTCAGTGGTCGCATTTATTGTATATATCTTAAGAACAGGTTTACTCACTAAAGCAGCTTTCAACTCGCTAAACACATTTCTCTCTTTCTCCTCGAAACAAAACTTAACATCCTTTCTCAATAAGTTCGTCAAGGGCCGCGCAATTAATGAATAACCGCGAATAAATTTTCTAAAATAACCGGACAAACCTAAAAAACTTTGTACTTGTTTTACATTCTTCGGCTCGGGAAATCTCGTAACCGCGTCTGTTTTCGCTGCCGACGGCCGTATATTACCAGATTCTATCTCGTGCCCTAGAAACTCTACTTTTGTTCTTAAAAATTGGCACTTATTCCAATTGATCATCAATCCGCATTCACTTGCCCTAACAAATATTCGCTCGCATTTTCCTAGGCCTTCTTCGTAATTTTTTGATGGCACAATCAAATCATCCATGTAAGTTAACACTGTCCCGTCGTTAATAAAATCTCGAAAAGTCGCGTTCACAAATCTTTGGAACACTGCCGGCGAATTACACAAACCGAACGGCATCTTCAGAAACTCATATTGTCCGTCTGGCGTAATAAATGCCGTGTATTTCCGACTATCCTCGTCCACCTCAACGTGAAAAAATCCGTTTTCAAGATCTAACGTGGTGAAGACTTTCGCGCTTTGCAGCCGATCCAGCTGATCGTCAATCAGTGGGAGGGGATAGCGGTCTCTCACAATTTTCTGATTCAAACGCCGATAATCAACGCATAACCGATACGCGCCGTTCTTTTTTTTCACTAAGACCACGGGACTCGAATATTCTGACAACGAAGGTCGCACAACACCGTCGCCTATCCATTCTTCTATCTGTTTCTTTATTATCTGCTTCTCCTGTTCAGAACATCTCCGCGCTCTCTGATATACGGGCTCATCGTCTTTAAGAATTAGTCTCATTTTTACATCCACATTGCGCATTTTATTTGGCGTATAATTGTGAATCATACTTTCTAACGCATTTTTGTAATTATCGTCAAGATGTGCAACATCTAATTTATTTGTTTCATACACGTGATCAATTTGAAATATTTCCGGTAATTCAGACAATTTCGGATCCGGACTCGGTCTTAAAATTAACATTTCACCCCTTTTTATCGTGATCTCTACGGTTCTCAGAAAATCATTTCCAATAATAAAATCATACCGCATAAGCCCGTCGGAAACTACACGAATTCTCATAGAATATACGTCATTATCAATACCAACGTCGACTTCGAACTCGCCCAATGTCTCGTTTTTATCCGAACCTATGCCCCGAAAATAGATTCTATTTTTTACCAACGGAACGTTCAGTCTACCATGGCAATCAGCACGCATCAAACACATATCGCTCCCGGTATCTATCATCGCAAGAACTTTACAATCATTAATATGCACGTCTTTATAATATTTTTTATCGCAAGCTTCGCTTATCGCACAGCTGTCTCTAGCGCTCACCTTCCCCGCGCACTTTGCCGCCACGTGCCCGCGCTCACCGCATCGGAAACACTTCACGCCGCTCTCCCTCGTCGGACAGTTTGCACCAATGTGATTCAGCCCTCCGCAGTTATAGCATCGCCTCAGGTTTTGCTCTCCTCCATCGCCTCCTCGCGCCCTCGATCCCCCGCGACACCTCGCGTCGCCGCTTGACCGTCCCGTCGGAGCGCCGACACCGTCTCTCGGTCTCCCCTCACCAGGCCGTAGGGCCACCTTCTCGAACGCTCGCAACAGAGATGCCGTCGTCGTGTATCCCTGAATCCGCGCTTGATTCTGCAGATTCAGATCCGCTATTCCATCGATAATATAATCGACGAGATCGCTCTCCTCAACAGGCACCTTATTCGCCAGGATAATTTTGTCGTGCATGTACGTGCCGAAGGCCTCGCCCTTTCTCCACATGCGCCCCTCAAATTCTCTCCTTCGCGCTACTCTATTTGGACGGTGATCAAACATGTTCTTCATTGCCAATAAGAGATCGTTTGTCGACATCTCGATATGCTCAGGTCTCGAGCGGAACCACTCAGCCGCCCTTCCTTTGAGTCGTGAGCCTATTAATATCTTCGTCATTTCGTCTTGCAGTTTGTAAGTAGTCACGAGTAGACGCACCTGCCTCTCCCACACCTCCCAGGAATCATTCGTCCCGTCAAAATGTGCCAATAACTCTGCAACAGCCGTTATGCCGACCCGCGCCGTCATCCCCATCATCTCCGTCGGATCCGTCACCTGCCCGGCCCTCATGCGCTCCGTCTCAACCTCTCTCCCTCCTCGCCTCTCCCGAAGAAGTTCTGCCTCCCGCCGCGCCACCGCAAGCTCACGCTCCAAAAGCCCTCTCTCTCTCCGGAGCATCTCTATCTCTCGCTGTGCTCCCTCCATCTCGCTTACGCCGGCTGTCTCCAATGCATCCTGCTCTTCATTGTGCGTTAGATCATTTTGCACATCGTCTGACTCATGAAGCCAATTGCCCGTCGGATCCGCCTCCATCAGACGATTTATTAATTCGTTTTTTGTTCCTGCCGTACTCACTCCCATAGCCTTTAGTTTTTCTTTAAGCGACAAGACCGTAAAATCGGCAGGGTTCTTCGTAGGACTCATAGCGTCTCCCGTTACCTTACCGCCTACTCTGCGTCTCACTCTGTCACAGCGTTTCCGCACTCACGGCCAGCGCTATCGCGCTCAGCGTCACCGTACTCCCGGCCAACGTTATCGCGCTCAGAATTACTGCAACTCGTCTACGTCTATCTCAGTTCAAATCCCGGCTGAGCCCCCAAATTTGTAGGATTTCGTATTGGATTATGATTTTATAAAAGAAATGATGAACGAATCTCGTGTATACTGATAACTTCTACAACTAGCTTTATTACAAGAAATACAAACTTGCTCTGTTCTAAGCTCGCGTGTTCTAAGTCACACGTTGTTGCTTTCGCGGAATCCGGCGGGCTCTCTCTTTCGACACCGTGAAAGGCCATTTATATTGCCCATCCGAAAATACGTGGGCCAATCAGGCAATGACACCCGCAGATTCGGTGGTCCCGAAATCGCGCGCTCGCACACCACATTCCCCAACAGGACACAAGAGTCACTCGACAAACAAACATATCTCGCGCAGAACATCAACATACCCGACAAATGATTTCGAAATATATTACGTTTTCCAATTCCTACACAGAAATATTAATTTTTATGGGTAAATATTCGGTTTCACAGACCATCCTTCAATGACCTTGACCTTGACATATGTTGTCAAGGTCATCCTCCTGAGTGACCTTCAGAAGGTTTTAGCCGTCGCTCGTTTTTTATTAAAAAGTTATTAACAAAAAAAGATTTGAAAAATAGTGAATTGGAACACATCCACACACACACACGTGCGCGCGCGCAGCACACACACACCGAAGGGGGGGCTCTACTACCGAAAAACTACACACATAGGTGTGGGTGCAATTTGCTTCGCGTGGAAACTTTCTACACCAAGCAAGTTCCACCCACACGTATGTGTGTAGTTTTTCGGTAGTGGAACCGCTCCGTAGGGGGGGGGGCGGAACACACTGCCTCCACGTGGAAACTTTCCACGCGAAGCAAGTTCCACCCACACCTATGTGTGTAGTTTTTCGGTAGTGGAGCCCCCCGTAGGAGGGACAGAACACACTACCTCCACGTGGAAACTTTCCACGCGAAGCAAGTTCCACCCACACCTATGTGTGTAGTTTTTCGATAGTGGAGCTCTCCCGTAGGGGGGAGGGCGGAACACACTGCCTCCACGCGTACACTTTTCAATGCAAAGTAAGGTTTCATTTTAAGACAAATTATCAAAATGTTATCTGTACGAAAATCTATCGTATACTAATTTACTTTTGGATTCCGTTTCAAAGTCATAGATATATCAACAATAATAGGAATGCCATATACACACACAGTGTCGTGAAAGTTCTTTTGTTCATTGATCATTGGCGGTAAATGTGTAAATGTGTATTCAAAATAAGTGCCAAATTTTTCAAACTTCTTTTGTTTATAACTTTTTAACGAGTAGTGAAGGCTAAAACCTTCCGAAGGTCACTCAGGAGGATGACCTTGACAACATATGTCAAGGTTGGGGTGTGTGTGTGTGTGTGTGTGTGTGTGTGTGTGTGTGTGTGTGTGTGTGTGTGTGTGTGTGGATGTGTTCCAATTCACTATTTTTCAAATCTTTTTTTGTTAATAACTTTTTAATAAAAAACGAGCGACGGCTAAAATCTTCTGAAGGTCACTCAGGAGGATGACCTTAACAACATATGTCAAGGTCAAGGTCATTGAAGGGTGGTCTGTGAAACCGAATATTTACCTTTTTATGTTATACTTAATGGGAAAATTAGTTGTTTGCGTAGTAATTTTACCTTCTTGGATCGAAAGAATTAATTTGATCTCATTTTGTTGTGATAACATTACAGGATGAATAAAATCGACGTTCTCAAATACAATTGGTACATTGACATATTCTTGTTTTTTTAAAGTTGCCATCATCTGCCAGAGAAAGAAAAAATATCCCGTGGCCGGAAATAAATTTTTGTCGTGGCCCGTTAAATACATAAATTCGATATCATCTACATGAATATTGATAATCATTTCTCTTTTGTTAATTACTTTTTCATTAAAAAATCGAAATACGTAGAAATCTTCGGTATGATCCCATCTACAAAACATCATTAAAATTCATTATGTAAAACACTCATAAATAAATTAATCGTTTATTTATCATCGAAATTGATTGATTTGATTTATGAAATTTACTAATTGTGAAATTTACTGATTTTAATATTTTAACTTTTCCTTCACTCTTTAGGATAGATATGAGACAGTATATAAATATATTTTTATTGTGTGTGTTGGAATAAAAATCATAGAACATCATGTTGGAAAAATTGTCAAAAAGGAGATTTCTTTTCAACGATTTTGATCTTCATTTATATCATCAAGATCATAATGTCAATTGTAACATTTTAACAAGCTTTAACTAATTATTTATTAAAAGATTATTAATAACATAAATAAATGAAATGGTCTAATGACTGCACAGCAGCTCACAGGTTTTCAACTTTTCAAGTAATGCAAGAGCTTTTCTATATCGTTTGGTGAATGCAACACGAAACAAAAACTATTGTATGATTTCACATAGGTTTTTAACCTTCTACATGAAATATTAAGTCTGTTTTTGATAGCTTTGTATACTTTCAGTACTTAAAATAAAATATAGGTAATATAGGTAAAATATATGCTCAAAAATTTTCAAGAGCAAGAAAGGAAGTTCTAACACAGAGTAACAAAAAACTAAATTTCTTATCGACATCACTTGAAAAAAGCAGAAATGTAATTCAACATTATGTAGTTTATTAAACTTATTCTTTTGTAACTGTCATAATTCACTTCACAAGTGCTTCAAAGTCCATAAAAGTTTCCGCTATTTGGTTATTTGTTCATTTATACATAAACGCAAAATTTGCATACCTTACAAGAGGAGAAATCATTGGGGTACCGCGGCTCACGGGAAATTTTACTGTCGGATAGAGATTCACAATTTGTGGCTGCAATCCTGCATTGTAAAGTTTTCCGATTGATTCTAAAAATATCTCATTATTATGATCTTCAGTACGTTCATATAAAGCTATATTTGTTATTGTAGAGCATAAAGAATTCCTTAAAATGTATTGAAGAGTATTCTGTGGAGATATCTCAATCGTCACTGTATCTCTTGGAATTGAACGTATCGCCTTTCCGAATAGAACCGGAGATAACAAATGATTTGTGTAATATTTTGAACATAAAGGTAAAAGTGTATTCGAATACTCATGAACGGATGTTGTTAGCCACTTTGAACTGCGAAACTTTCTTTTTGGTAATATTCGATTTAAGTATTCTTCAGACTTAAATATTGCAGATTTGACGTAATGACTATGAAAAGGTATATAACCACAAGAAATCTCTTTTACAGGAATATTATTATCCTAAAAGAATAAATAAAAACGTGTTGTTGATTATTGTTTCAAAGTATTAATCATTATCATAAATATTTATCTAACTATACATTCTATGACTCAACTTTAATTCTTAGATTTAAAAAAGCTAATATTAAACAGATAATATTATAATATAATATATAGCTAATATTAAAACAGATAATATTATAATATATTATTTAACTAATATACCCGTAATTTGGTGAGAAAGGCTTTTATAGAATCTGTTGGTCCGCTCACGATAAAATTAGAGAAGCTATTGCAACAAGCTATGTCAATGTCCGAAGGACACATATGCTTTATTGTTTCAAGATCGAGATTAATTTCAGCCATGGAACCATTAATGATTTTCGATTTATGAAACGCTAAACCGATAAAATATGCCAACAAAATCGTTTCTTCGGCTGTTAAACAACCATCGGCGTATCCACAAATTAGTTCACCAATGGAATGACCGATTATAAAATCGGGAACAATACCAACGGATGTTAAAAGATCGACCATTCCAATCTGCATTCATAAAAAAAGAAATATTTTTCCATTTCTGTTATAAATTATTAAGATTATAAAATAAAAATTTAATTATATTTGATATGGTATACAGGGTTAGGTAAAAGTTCGGAAACGGCCAAATATCTCGAAAAGGATCAACTATAGCGAAAAATATGTAAGTAGCAAAGTTATAGGGCTTAATAAAATGTACCTAATGATGGCTAAAATTTGATTTTGAGTGGAGGACGAAGATCATATGAAGGTCAAATTGAATTTTTTAAATGGAACTGCCTACTTTTTATTGCATATTTTTGTAGTTTATCTCGTGGCCTTTCCAAAACACTATAAATAAATGTTTTTTCATTAAGTATTTTTCGAGTTATAAGGGTTGAAATAATTTCTTAATTTTACATAAACTATAAAATATCTCGTAAAATATTCACTTTTCGATGACCTTACCTCAATACCTTTATGCACAGAATAATGAAAGAAATCAAACAAAAAATATCCAATTTGTAACTAACAATTACATACTTTTTCTTGAAAACAACTATGTGTTTTCTTTACATCAATTGGTTTCTTTCATTATTCTGTGCATAAAAAGTATTAAGGTAAGGTATTAAGGTAAGGTCATCAAAAAGTGAATATTTTATGAGATATTTTATAGTTTATGTAAAATTAAGAAATTATTTCAACCCTTATAACTCGAAAAATACTTAACAAAAAAACATTTATTTATAGTGTTTTGGAAAGATCTCGAGATAAGCTACAAGAATATGCAATAAAAAGTAGGCAGTTCCATTTAAAAAATTCAATTTGACCTTCATATGATCTTCGTCCTCCACCCAAAGTCAAATTTTTAGCCATCATTAAGTATATTTTATTAAGCCCTACAACTTTGTTACTTACATATTTTTCGCTGTAGTTGATCCTTTTTAAGATATTTGACCGTTTCCGGACTTTTATCCAACCCTGTATACAAATTATATTTAATAGAGTATATTCAAAATACATTTATGAAATAACAAGACAAATTATTTTCTTTCTTACCTGCAGTCCAACGAGAGCTAAAAGTAAATTCACGATATTATCGAAAATACTTTCATTTTCACTTGTTAAAATATCTGTAAGGAATATATTGTAAGATCTCAAAACAATATCACATTTCTGAAGTGCTTTGGTAAACACTGGGAATTTCATTAGAGCTCGACCTATTAAAATTTTAATAAAATGTTTTATTAACAATATATGTATAATACATTAACAATATAATATATTTATTGTAATCTGTAATAATATATACTTACTCATTTTAAACGATTGAGATCCTAGTCCAGAAAATATAAAACAATTTGGCCTTTTTTTATATGAACAATGCTCCATTTTACTAATTGTATCATAAGATATTTTAGATCCAGTTATCATGTATCCTCTATAAAGATGACCTTCTATATTATCATTATGAATGTGATGTAATAGAGATATGTGTTCTGCGTCTACTGATCGATTTCGCATCTGAATTCGGTATAAGAAGAGTATTTAGATAGGAAGGTTCTCATTCTTTCGTGGAATAATTTTACACAAAGAAAGGAAATGTTAATATTCTATTTTACAAAAGTACTTTTCCAGTATTTCATGTTATTCTAATGCTTAATTATGTAATGTAAAAATTCCGAATAAGTTTATGTAATGATACATATATAATCGCGTTTAGATGAGTCACTTTTTACGTTCTTGCCATCACATCGCTTGACACAATATATAATAAATAAATTTTCTATTATTTAAATTAAGAAAAAGAGTAAGAGTAAGAACTAATATATGTGATATATAATATATATATGTATATATATATACAGGGTGTCCCAGACTTCGCGCACCATAGGTAAATGGGAGATTCCTGAGATCATTTCGAGACGAAAATTCTAATACCAAAATGTCGAGGGTGCTATAGTTTTTAAATGAGAAGGGTTTATAGTTGACTAATCAAGTCGTCCGAAATTCGCGCGCTCAGGCATGGCACACTGTACAGTAGTGAAGGTGTTTTCAAGCCCCAATTCTATTCTCGAAATTGATAATTTTGCATACGTTGTTGTTATAATTGTTTCTTATTTTATTGTATTTTTTATTTTTTTTTTTTTCTGTCAAAGCTGTCACATGAAGTGTATCGCAAATAAGTGACAATTTCACATGACAAAAATGTAAAATTAATATCAAATGAATAATTTTTTATTTACGGCTGCTACGGCTATAAAATTCTCATTTGTAAAATAATCTCTTAAAAAATTTATGTAAATATTCCCTATTAGTCTTATAAACATCAAAAGAACCAATCTAAAATTTAATATAACTATTGTACGATACACTTCATGTGACAGCTTTGACAGTTCGTGTTTCAAAGTCAATACTGACATATTTTACTATTAATTAATTATCATAATTATAACATAAATACAATAAAATACAATAAAATAAGAAACAATTATAACAACAACGTATGCAAAATTATCAATTTCGAGAATAGAATTGGGGCTTGAAAACACCTTCACTACTGTACAGTGTGCCATGCCTGAGCGCGCGAATTTCGGACGACTTGATTAGTCAACTATAAACCCTTCTCATTTAAAAACTATAGCACCCTCGACATTTTGGTATTAGAATTTTCGTCTCGAAATGATCTCAGGAATCTCCCATTTACCTATGGTGCGTGAAGTCTGGGACACCCTGTATATGTGAGTATAGATATATATATATATACAATATACAGGGTGTCCCATATTATAAAACATCCAGTCGAATATTTTGAAAACCAAGCCCGGGAGAGAAAAATTTTTCAGACAAAAGTTATTTGGTTTCGAGGGGCCCATAAGATGATACCATTGGTTTGACCTTGAAGAATTATTTGAAAGTTACATGAAAGTCACCTCAATTTTTTTAAATGGCATCCCCTATTTTTTATTACATATTCTTGTAGCTGACCTCGAGAGCTTTCCAAAACACTATAATAAAGTATTTTTTCATGAAGTATTTTCCGAGTTATAAAGCTTGAAATAATTTCTTAATTTTACATAAACTGTAAAATATCTCGTAAAATATTTACTTTTCGATGACCTTATCTCAATACTTTTATGCACAGAATAATGAGAGGAATCAATTGGTGTAAAGAAAACACATAGTTGTTTTTAAGAAAAAATATGTAATTGTTAGTTACAAATTGCATATTTTTTCTTAAAAACAACTATGTGTTTTCTTGACACCAATTGGTTCCTCTCATTATTCTGTGCATAAAAGTATTGAGGTAAGGTTATCGAAAAGTAAATATTTTACGAGATATTTTACAGTTTATGTAAAATTATGAAATTATACAGGGTGTCCCTAAATTCGCGCCCACGGAGTACAAGGCGTGATACTTTAGGCTAAAAGAAATAACTTTTTCCTTTAGCAAAATTGCGTGCGATAAGTAGTTTTTGAAGGAGAGCAGGTTGAAGTAAACCAATAGGCGTTCTAGTGTAAGTGGCGCTCAGGGCCGGCGCGCGCGCTTCGCTCACTTGTATCAAATTCTTGACTAGTATTTACAAGTAATGTTAAAACATTAATGCTTTGTTATAATTAGTTTACTATGAATTTATTTTTATCTTAGTTATGATTTTATTTTAATTATACATATAATTAGTTAGACTATAACTTAAGACTCAAATAATAAGAATCAACTTGAATATTGAACCGTGATCTTTTTCCATATTGCATTCTTTAAAAAGTGAATAATTAACAAAATAAATATTGCTTTTATTTCTTACGTAATAAAAGATAAAAGAATGTTTGATTTCGTAGATCTATCTGAAAATAGAGACAAACGTAAATAGTAATGCATTAATGTTATGTTATGTTATGTTTAGCATTAATGTTTTAACATTACTTGTAAATATGTAATTTCTATGTTATGTTATGTTATGTTATGTTATGTTATGTTATGTTTAGCATTAATGTTTTAACATTACTTGTAAATACTAGTCAAGAATTTGATACAAGTGAGCGAAGCGCGCGCGCCGGCCCTGAGCGCCACTTACACCAGAACGCCTATTGGTTTACTTCAACCTGCTCTCCTTCAAAAACTACTTATCGCACGCAATTTTGCTAAAAGAAAAAGTTATTTCTTTTAGCCTAAAGTATCACGCCTTGTACTCCGTGGGCGCGAATTTAGGGACACCCTGTACATATATATATACAGGGTGTCAGATAATTCAAAGATCACCCGTAAACTGCAGATAGAATAGGTTAAACTGAGCAGAAAAGTCCTGTATCACTTTTTGATATTCTTAATATTTACCGAGATATTAACAAAAAAAGATTGGCGAATCCGCGCGAGGAAAGCGCGCGCAGCGAGAAGAACGTCCCACCGCTACGTGCTCATTAAGTGCGCAGTGAGGCGGTGGGAGATAGAGCGGTGGGATTACATCCAATAATTCGGCGCGGTCGCCGCAGTGTTCTAGTATTACGCTCGTAGGCTCCTCCCACCGTCTCACTGCGCGCTTAGTGAGCACGTAGCGGTGGGACGTCCTTCTCGCCGCGCGCGCTTTCCTCGCGCGGATTCGCCAATCTTTTTTTGTTAATATCTCGGTAAATATTAAGAATATCAAAAAATGATACAGGATTTTTCTGCTCAGTTTAACCTACTCTACCTGCAGTTTACGGGTGATCTTCGAATTATCTGACACCCTGTATATATATATATATATATATATATATATAAAATTGATTCGTAATTTATCGACTTGACTTTAATTAGTGAGATGAATGGTTCGAGATACAACGATCCGATTGCTTATAATCTTTTTACTAAAGCTAAGAAACTTTATCTTATTTACTTAAATTAGTACTAATAATTAATTTCTATGCTAATAAACATTTTAGAAATCATTATTAAGAAATTTTATTCCAAAAAGCAGTAAAAATAAATAATATAAAGCATATAGACAAATAAAGCATAACAATATAAAGCAATAAAATTTTATTACTTGTGAAAACCTAGCAAGTTGGAAAACTTATGTCAAGTACATAAAACGCATTTAAAAGTATGTCTCATTAAATAAAAAATGACTTATAAAAATTAAATGTTTAAACCATTTCTAAAATAAATGATATAACGATAAATAATATAATAAGATATTATACTATTTTACTATTATATTATTTGCTTACATCATCTAAAATGATTTTAACTGCTTCCTTTGTACGTCCAGATACTACTACGAGCCTAGGTAAATTATCATTCGGAGTTCCGTTGTTGATTTTTTGTTTAAAATTTGGCTTTAATAATATGTGGCTATTAGTTCCTCCAAATCCAAAAGAATTAATAGCTACATAACCAAGCTCCCATTTTGTTGGTTCAGTGATAATCTTTATTCTTCCTTCCACAATAGCAGTCAAATCGTTTCGTGGATGTGTGAAATGTATAGTAGGCGTAATTATGCCAGTTTCCATTGCTAATAACACCTTTAAGAAATCATTCCTTTTTGTTAGTAATAATTACAACTAATAATCACTATATATGTATTATAATTATAATTATATAAGGAAATATAAATTGATGCAATCATTTTAAGTAAAGTCTCAATATAAATCATTTTATTACAAAAATACCTTTACGATTTGGCAAAAGCCACTAGAGGGTTCGGAATGTCCAATATTCGATTTTATCGAGCCCATCCATAAAGGAGTGTTTCTGTTAGCGCACAAAGCTTGGTCAATGGCCATAATTTCCACGCAATCACCGGCAAGAGTACCAGTTGCATGAGCCTCCATGTAAGATAAATCACTAGGCGTGATTTTACATTCCTCATAAAATTCATCCAACAACATTTTTTGTTTTTCGACCGATGGGAAAGTAATACCTTCTTCTTTAAAACCATCGCAATTTGTTTTACCGTATACAAGGGTCGCATATACTCTCCTTGCAGCTTTTGCCTTTTGTAGATATATTACTGCGATCGTATCGCTGCGCATATATCCGGTGCCTTTCTTGTCAAAGGGTTTACAATAACCATCGGAAGATGTGATTCCTAGAAAGGAATTGATTACTATTAACAAATAAAAAATTCTTCAAACTTTGGTTTAATTGCTAAATGCAAAAATAGAAAAAAGGTATGAGCTTATTGAACATTATAAACAAGTTTATGGTAGAATAAGCAGAAACATAAAATTTATATAATAACATAATCTAATATTATATAATATATAATATACAAGTTTCACACAACAAGAGTTTGATAATTTCACAGGAAACAGTACAAAAAAAATATCTTTGTTAATATAAAGAAGTTAGACAGAAATAATATCTATTATCTGTTAAACTTTACAAAACAAAATTAGTATATAAATATGTAGAAATCTGTGACGTATAATTGCGAGACAGTATACAGTATATACCTCTTTTCTATCCTCATACACTTTCTATTTTTTCCATTTCTAGGAAAATCAAAAGAAATTCCAGAGTTTGAATTTAACAATGTCTCTAAATATTTCAATTAAATAATATCTTTTTAAGACAAAAAAATATTTAAATTTGTTATAGATATACAGATTTGTTAAAAATATACAAAAAAGCAATATCGGATTAAACATATATTTTCTGGTTAAATATTTTTACAAGGGAAGTGTCACAACTGTCCGGAACCGATTTGATTCTCCTTTAAATATGTTGTTATATATACAAATCTAAGAGACACGTATTAAATAATAACGACACGTATTTAATAATTTTTTTTGCAAAAATTTTTTTTGCTGTTTTATAAAGTACTCTTAAAATCATTCAACTTTTATTACATGATATTTTTCTAGCATTACAAATTATAAAAAAACATTAAAAATTAGGGTAGTTTTTATTATACTCTCTTAAAGTTATTAAAACCTTTGTATTCATCTCTGTACGTACATTATTTCCTTATAATATCTTAAGATTATTTTCTCTTACAACTATTTTCGTTCCAACGTTCTAACATCTTGTTTATTTATTAGTTCATATATTGGTTTTGCGCAATAATATCTACACGTAATTAATAATAAAATAATTAATAAACGTTTAAATTTATACATTCATGACCGCGTATTACTAAATAGTAAGAAAAAGACTTCAATTCGCCTTTTTACGATCGAGCCTGGATCTTTTTGGCCAATCAATGTTCTGCGTAATCGCAGTACACAATTAAATACAAGATGCGCGTCGACACTGTCGAACTTGAAACGCAAACACAATCACCAACTTAAAATCAATTTGATTTCAAATGTTGGTGTTAATAAGGCCCCCCATCCCCTACATATAAATAATTTATTGCGAAAAATATTACCTCAGCCAGGATTCGAACCTGGAACTCCCCCATTCCGTGCGGCTGTCATACCAATTCAACCACCGAGGCATGTGATAATATTTATCGCAATAACAAGTACACATTGCAAGAACGTCTTTATTTTTCGGTGACGTATATTAAACAATAAACAATTAATACTGTTACACCTCCGAGCCGGAAAGCTCCAACTTAGGCACACACACACCAACACTCGCGGCACTCTCCGCCGAGGCGGAATAAACACTCCGTGTATTCAGGAAAGAAACTCTTTAATTCTCTACGAGAGCTTTACAATTACGCGTCTGAACGCGAAAAGGAACCGACATTAAAGACCGATCGCTGTTTGACAGGAGACGACTCGTTTCTAAGGAGTGCTCCATAACACGGAGCGCACCGGGTGGCGAGAGCGGATGCAACAATACATTCATGACCGCGTATTACCAAATAGTAAGAAATAGACTTTAATTCGCCTTTTTACGGTCGAGCCTGGATCTTTTTGGCCAATCAATGATCTGCGTAATCGCAGTACACAATTAAATACAAGATGCGCGTCGACACTGTCGAACTTGAAACGCAAACACAATCACCAACTTAAAATCAATTTGATTTCAAAAGTTGGTGTTAATAAGGCCCCCCATCCCCTACATATAAATAATTTATTGCAAAAAATATTACCTACAATATTACCTAACAATAAACCCAAAATATTACCTAACAATAAACAATTAATACATTCATGACCGTGTATTACTAAATAGTAAGAAATAGAATTTATTGCGAAAAATATTACCTCAGCCAGAGAATTCGAACCTGGAATTGGCCTTGATTGGCCAAAAAGATCCGTAAAAAGGCGAATTGAAATCTATTTCTTACTATTTAGTAATACACAGTCATGAATGTATTAATTGTTTATTGTTTAATATACGTCGCCGAAAAATAAAGACGTTCTTACAATGTGTACTTGTTATTGCGATAAATATTATCACATGCCTCGGTGGTCGAATTGGTATGACACCCGCACGGAATGGGAGAGTTCCAAGTTCGAATCCTGGCTGAGGTAATATTTTTCGCAATAAATTATTTATATGTAGTGGAAGGGGGGCCTTATTAACACCAACATTTGAAATCAAATTGATTTTAAGTTGGTGATTGTGTTTGCGTTTCAAGCTCGACAGTGTCGACGCACATCTTGTATTTAATTGTGTACTGCGATTACACAGATCATTGATTGGCCAAAAAGATCCAGGCTCGACCGTAAAAAAGCGAATTGAAGTCTATTTCTTACTATTTAGTAATACGCGGTCATGAATGTATTAATTGTTTATTGTTTAATATATGTCGCCGAAAAATAAAGATGTTCTTACAATGCATACTTGTTATTGCGATAAATATTATTACATGCCTCGGTGGTCGAATTGGTATGACACCCGCACGGAATGGGGGAGTTCCAGGTTCGAATCCTGGCTGAGGTAATATTTTTCGCAATAAATTATTTATATGTAGGGGATGGGGGGCCTTATTAACACCAACATTTGAAATCAAATTGATTTTAAGTTGGTGATTGTGTTTGCGTTTCAAGTTCGACAGTGTCGACGCGCATCTTGTATTTAATTGTGTACTGCGATTACGCAGATCATTGATTGGCCAAAAAGATCCAGGCTCGACCGTAAAAAGGCGAATTGAAGTCTATTTCTTAATAAATTTATATTTTTTACTACATGATAAATTTATACTTTTTATTATTCACGCATTATATACATTATAATAATGATAATCGACGAAAAAATGTTTTAAACATAATGACTATTTGTCAGACAATTTTTTGCAACATGACATTGCTCAGCAATTTTTTTGCTGAGCAATGTCACGTTGCAAAAAATTGTCTGACAAACATGATTCTAATATAAAAAATATACATTAAAAATGTACATTAAAGATGAATGAACAGTATAAATAGTTTTATGTGCAGCCTTAACAGTCAGTAAGCACAGTCTTTCTGTTATAATCACATCTGTGCAATTTGTTAAACTGTTTTTATATATTGCAATACAAGGTAAAGTTTAACATTTTTGGAAATAATTATCAATCCGCTTAATGTTGTGAGACTTTTATTAGCGTCAATAAATTCAATATATCTAACAGAAACGCCAGTGACTAAAACAGAAATAGAATTAAAAGGAAACATACAAAAATTATTGCTAGATAGCATTTTTCATTATAATGGATTGGAGATAACGATGATATTGAAGAAACATCTCTTGATTATGAAGTACCTCATAAATTTCATCGGTTTGAAATAATTGAAGATGACAAACAAGCATGGAGTGAAGATAATTCAAATTTTCATCCTCAATGTTCAAGTGATAATATGGATTTTGACAGTTCTTATAAAAGACGAGCTGTTGAGTTTTGGCGAAATTAGGATGCTAACGAAGGAAATAAAGACAAGAAAAAAAGTCGTTCTCTAAAAGTAGTACAAAAATATTTTAGAAGAGTTTCATCTGAACGTCAGTTAAGGCGATGCGAAGAACAATTACAATCAGGTGGAACTCGTATGGAAAAATTATCTTATATCTCAAAATTTACACATGATAAATTTACTGCTGCGATTGAATTAGGATTCATGGTTCATGATATTGATTTAAAAAGATGGGTTTTACAAGCTCAAGAAGAAATAGGAAACTTAAATCCTATATTTAAAGCATCTCACAGTTGGGTATCAAGATTCAAGAAGTCTCATCGAATTGTTTCAAGAAAAGTTACTGGTTACAAAATTTATTACCAGAAGAACATTGGAAGATTCCGTTAATTTGCAAAAAACAAGTGAGGATTTTTTGAAAACAGTAAAACCTCTTATTGAACAGTTTGAATCTGAAAATATTTATAATTCAGATCAAAGTGGTTTCCAATTGGAAATTCATTCTGGAAGATCATTGTCACATCAAGGAGTAAAGACAGTAGAACGTGCAATCATCAACAACTTACTCATACACGTTACAACCAATAATATCTTGTAGCGGCAATTTACTGTCACCTTTATTTATTATATTAAAAGAAGCTGATGGTAAATTTGGACCAAGAGTAGAAGAAAATCTGTTTAGACCAACAAATGTTGTAAAAGCATCAAAATCTGGTAAAATGACATCAGGTATAAATTTCTTTGTATAACTATTTTACGTTTGATTTAATAATCTAATAATAGTAAGAAAAACATTTATGTTTTTTACAGACCATTTTAAAATGTGGTTAGAAGAAGCTTATTTTCCGAACGTTGGTTCTAATAGCATTATTCTTATCGATTCATGGACTGGACATTGCCCTAATATTATTTCGAATTTAACACCTCCAGGAAAACATGTTACTACTATGATAATACCGAAAGGTACTACAGGAAAAATACAACCATTAGATGTTTATGGATTTAGAATTTGGAAAAATTTTGCTAAAAGATTTTCAGATACTGTTTTACTATTGGAAAGTAATATAAATTTGCATAAACGCAATAATATAATAAAATTGCAATCTTTGATACATAATCAATTGTCATCCCCACGATATCACAACTTATTTAAATATTCGTGGTTTAAAAGTGGGTATAGGAACGAAAGACCAGAAAAATTTGAAAATCCAGTACAATTCAGTTTTGACGAAACTTCACAATATGTGATATCGAAGGTTGCAATAATTTAGCTGTAGTAAGATGTTCTTGGTGCAAACAGTCACTATGTTTAAAACATTTTTTCGTCAATTATCAATATTGTAATGCATATAATGAGTGAATAATAAAAAGTATAAATTTATCATGTAGTAAAAAATATAAATTTATTATATGTAAACGTTTATTAATTATTTTATTATTAATTACGTGTAGATATTATTGTGCAAAACTAATATATAAACTAATAAATAAACAAGATGTTAGAGCGTTGGAACAAAAATAGTTGTAAGACAAAATAATCTTAAGATATAAAACAGATAGTCTTAAGATATTATAAGGAAATAATGTACGTACAGAGATGAATACAAAGGTTTTAATAACTTTAAGAGGGTATAATAAAAACTACCCTAATTCTTAATGTTTTTATAATCTGTAATGCTAGAAAAATATCATGTAATAAATATCATGTAATAAAAGTTGAATGATTTTAGAAGTACTTTATAAAACAGTGCTAAAAAATTTTTTTAATGTTTAAAATATTTCCATCACTCTTTTTTCAAAATTTTAAAATTTTTTTATCGCCACAAATAGAAGCTTATTTTCGTTTAACATTTAACATTTTTTTAAATATTTTATTTCGACGATAATTATTACACTTATGCACATAGTAGGTGTGATACGAGCAGGAATAACGTACATACGGAGGGGTTTATAATGATTTCTCGAAAATGATATTACGCAACATAACTTTAATATACATGGATGAATTCGTTAAAAAATAACCTTTAATTTGATAAAAACAAAAATTCAAAATTTTGAAAAAAAGTTAAAGAGGTAAGATTTTTTGAAAAAAAAGAAAAAAAATTTTTTGCATTATTTTATAGTACTCATCAAGTACTCATTTAATACCTTGTTTGAATTTTTTTCTATCTCTAATGGTTTCAAAGATATTCGCCTTTAAAGATAAAAACCGTTTTTTTTCAAAGGGGTGTTTTACCCCTTAAAAGTCAAAAGTGGCACATATAAAAAAATACGTGTCTCTTAGATTTGTATATATAACAACATATTTAAAGGAGAATCAAATCGGTTCCGGACAGTTGTGACACTTTCCTTGTTAGTTTAAAAAAAAAATCGTTTTAATGTAACAAGTACAAAATATATGATACAGTTACCAAAATAAAATTTGTGTAAAGTTGAAAACAAATGAGGTATATATATATATATATATATATATATATATACAGGGTGTCCCATGTAACCTGACAAATCGAAATAACTAAAAAAATACGCATTGGACGACATAATATCCAAAATAAAAGTTGTTCCTGTCGAAGAGCGTCGTCGAATGATACCAAAATTGACCCTGCCCCCGCTCCCCTGGGGGTAGGGTGGGGGGCAACTTTTAAATCTCAAACGGGAACCCCCATTTTTTATTGCAGATTCGGATTCTCCATAAAAAAATAAGTAAGTTTTATTCGAAACATTTTTTTTGATTCGTGACAGATGGCGCTGTAAACGATGAAATAGAAAGATAGTGGGGGTAACGAAAGATTGAGACTGGGCATTGGATAACAATTTTTAAGAAAATTTTAGTAATTTTTATAACAATTTTTGAGGAAAGTACCTAACGAATCAAACTCCTCTCGCCTCTCACCTTCGGGGTGCTTGTTTTCGGTGAGTCCCCTCGCCTCGAAAACAAGTACCCCGAAGGTGAGAGGCGAGGGGACTCACCGAAAACAAGCACCCCAAAAGTGAGAGGCGAGGGGACTCACCGAAAACAAGTACCCCGAAGGTGAGAGGCGAGGGGACTCACCGAAAACAAGCACCCCGAAGGTGAGAGGCAAGGGGACTCACCGAAAACAAGTACCCCGAAGGTGAGAGGCGAGGGGACTCACCGAAAACAAGCACCCCGAAGGTGAGAGGCGAGAGGAGTTTGATTCGTTAGGTACTTTCCTCAAAAATTGTTATAAAAATTACTAAAATTTTCTTAAAAATTGTTATCCAATGCCCAGTCTCAATCTTTCGTTACCCCCACTATCTTTCTATTTCATCGTTTACAGCGCCATCTGTCACGAATAAAAAAAAATGTTTCGAATAAAACTTACTTATTTTTTTATGGAGAATCCGAATCTGCAATAAAAAAATGTGGGTTCCCGTTTGAGATTTAAAAGTTACCCCCCACCCTACCCCCAGGGGAGCGGGGGCAGGGTCAATTTTGGTATCATTCGACGACGCTCTTCGACAGGAACAACTTTTATTTTGGATATTATGTCGTCCAATGCGTATTTTTTTAGTTATTTCGATTTGTCAGGTTACATGGGAGGGGGTTACACCCTGTATATGTATATACGTACCTAGATAAGTAAATAACATGTGATAATGAGGATGTAGGCATAGATTGCCAGAAGCGATAATAGCCGCATCGCAATCTCCGGATCGAATTAGTTCATAAGCTTTCACTAGAGCATAATTACTTGAACTGCATGCAGTGTCAATATTATGTGATTGTCCAGTAACGCCAAGCCAGTAAGAAATCCTGCTTGACATGAGAGAAATGTTGCATCCAATCATTCCAGGTATTCCAGCAAACTAATCACAATATAGGTTTTTAGATATATTTGAAGTACAATAAATAAATTATATTATACGTATATATAAATATAAAAATATAATAAATATAGTTATATAATTATAAATATAATATAATAAGGTAAATGTTTATTTTTAAAAAATGTTTAAAATTATTATATAATTTCTCTTTACATAATAAGAAGACAGATTTCCATATTTGTCAAAAAGATCTTTACATAGTTATCATTTCCTCAAATAATTTTATATTAATTTTGTTGTACATTAATAAAAATATATCACACCTGAGGTTTAGAAAAATGTGATCCAGTCTCAGAAACAACAATTGCTGTAAAAACACTCGTTCTTGTCCCACGTAATTCTTTTGGGTTTACACCCGCATCGATAATTGCTTCATAAGTATGCTCGAGTAACATTCTGGCTATAGGATCCATTATATGAGCTTCCGTAGCGGGTATATTGAAAAATTCGGAATCAAATTTTTCTATATTGTTTACTTTACCGATTCGATGGGGCATATTGTAAGCTATGTAACAAATAAGAGTATTAACAAATAACAAATAAAAAACGGCTTTGAGTGTACAATGCAGTTGACAGTACGTTAAAGTTACATCGATCTATAATCATTAATAGGTTACATAATTATGTGTTAGTCTTATTATATATATTATTATTACTTTTTTTCAATGATGTAATATACAATATAATAAGACATAATAAATGATTTTATCATATATTATTGAATCTTATTGTAATGTATATACAGGGTGTCTGATAAATTTTGAAAAAGTCGAAGTGTGCAGGTAAAATAGGTAAAATCAAGTAGAAAAGTCCTTTACCACTTTGTTGTTTTCGCAATAATTAACGAGAAATTAATTTAAAAAGAGTTTAGGTCAATCCGCGCACGACGAGAAGAGACCTCCCCATTGCAAGATGATAGAAGCCGGTCGGCCGTGCGGAGAAGCAATGGGAGGCGCGATCTACAAAGGACAGGGGAAGGGTGTGTTAGCATGCCGCTCGTGCATCGCCGCTGCCATCTCTCGCCGCACCGCCGGGCAGCTAATGCTGACACATTGGGTTGTGCTATAGCTCGGGCGGCTCGAGTGCTTGCCTCTTTGTACCTCGGTGCACTCTTATTCGCCTAACTTTAATATTAAATATTTCGCTTATTATTATGAATTTTTACATTATTATGAATTATTACAAAATGGTACACGACTTTTCTGTTCAGTTTACTGTGCCCTACTTACTCACGAGCGTTAGTACAAGTGCAATGGGACACCCTGTATACAGGGTGTCCGATAATTCGAAGGCCACCCGTAAACTGCAGGTAGAGTAGGTTAAACTGAGCAGAAAAGTCCTGTATCATTTTTTGATATTCTTAATATTTACCGAGATATTAACAAAAAAAGATCGGCGAATCCGCGCGAGCAAAACGCGCGCGACGAGAAGGACGTCCTACCGCTACGTGCTCACTAAGCGCAGTGAGGCGGTGGGAGGAACCTACGAGCGTAATACTAGAACACCGCGGCGACCGCGCCTAATTATTCGGTGTAATCCCACCGCTCTATCCAGTGGCGTAAATACGGGGGGGGGGGTTTGAGGACAAACCCCCCCCCCCCAAAACCCTGTAAAAGTAAGTTTTTTATTCAGAAAATATTTGTGATCTCAAAATCGATTTTTCGAATTTTTTATTCATTTATCTGAACGACATAATAGAAGAAATATTTTCTATGTAATCAAGAGACACGGTAGTGTCTTGTGCTAAGTCCGCGCAAGCACAAGAAGACACTACCGTGTCTTATTACGCGAGTCGGTCAGTTGAGAGCACTCAATATTTCTGGTTTTCATATATCCGCTCAACGGATCGACTTCTAAGTAGTCTCAATCGATAGAGCGGGGTCGAATTATATAATAAAAGTGTTTTTATTTTTGGGCTACATGCTCTATAAATCGAGCTATTACGACGCAAAGTCCAAATGTGAAAAATATCATTTAAGAAACGTCGTCTTTCTCATCGTCGTCGTCGATCGTAAAAACGTACTGTTGAGGCATTCGACACAAGATTGCGCTAGTGATGCTCTTGTGGCAGCACGCGCTGGACAAGCACGTCACGCCAAAAATTACTAGCAACCACGAAACCGAACGCGCTAGCTCATGCGTACTTCTATAGAGATACGTTGTTCGTGTTTTATACCTCGCTACGAAAGAAAGAGTTTTGTTTTAGTTCCCGTGTAGTTGAATCTAATTCCTAGTGTAGTTGAATCTAATAAAGAAAGAGTTAATACCGAAGCTGCCTAACTCGATAATTAACCCTTCCGCGTCCCGCAAACGAAATAAATAACGAAGGACGCCACATAAAATTGTGACCCCGACGTGATCGGGAGTGTCGGAAGAAGACCCAAAAAGAAACGCGAACGATGCCTATCGACCGCTCGCCGCCACGGGACAACACGGGCTCGGAGACGACCACCCACGACGCAGCCGGCCCAGCAACGGAAGATCGCTTCAGGATGCCACACGCAAGCAACTTCGACGTCAGTGGAATGGGCACCCATGCGCTGACAAACTTAAAACTACCGCCCTTCTGGAAAGACGACCCGGCGCTATGGTTCGCACAAATAGAAATGGCATTCGAAATTTCGAGAATATCAAAGGACAAAATCAAGTATAATTACACGGTATTAAACCTCGACCAATCGGTCATGCCATTCGTGTCGGACATAGTACGTAAGCCACCCGAAAATGGAAAATACGAGACTCTAAAAAACAGGATTATCTCCACATTCGACGAAACATCCGAATCTAAACTCAGAAAAATGCTCCGCGGACGCGAGTTGGGTAGCGAAAAGCCATCACACTTTCTCCAGTGGATGCGGAACCTATCCGGTGACCAGGTTGGCAACGACGTCCTGCGAACTCTGTTCCTCGAGCACATGCCACAAAACGTGCGGGGCATATTAGCAGCAGCTGCTAACCAAGAGTTATCGCAGATAGCAACATTAGCCGACAAGGTCATGGAAGCATTCAACGCGACCAATCAAGTAATGGCCGTGGCGACGTACGAACAACAATCGACGCCCGATAAAGGAAAGCTGGCCGACGAGATAAAGCAAATGAAGGAACAATTAGAGGCACTGAGCATACAGCTGAAGGAAGACAAGGAACGAGGACGCAGTCGCATGCGAAGAAGCAGATCCGGGCCACGATACCATTCGTCCCGATCGAGAGGACGCGTCGTGAGTGTCGGCACGTGCTACTACCACCGAAAATTCGGCGCGCAAGCCTATTGCTGCCGGAAACCATGTGACTGGAAGGCACCGCCTCCGGTTACGTCATCGACCACGCCAGCAGCGACGAAAAACTAAGTAAGCCGACGGCATTGGAAGCGGCAGCCGCCGGCACGCACCAAAGCCGCAGATTAATAATAACGGACAAGGTAACATCGATTCCATTCTTAATCGATACGGGCGCAGATGTTTCCGTAATACCGAGGAGACTATTCGCCAAACGAGCATTTCCGAGTGAACTAAAACTGCAAATAGTACAACTATAGATACATACGGCGAAAGAAAACTCACGTTGAATTTTAAGTTAAGACGCCCTTACACATGGCCATTTATTATTGCAGATACTAGACATGCAATAATAGGCGCCGACTTCCTTAGTCATCATAACTTATTGGTAGACCTAGCAAATCAAAGGCTGATCGACAAGGAAACTTTACTCCAGGTATACGGAAGAATAACCACAAATAATACACGAACTCTCTCTACCATTCAGCCTACGTGCAAATTCAAGGAATTACTCAACGAATTCGCGGATGTCACGCGAGCAGCACCCAAGAAAACAACAAAGAAGGAAGTAACGCATCAAATCATCACACAAGGCCAACCAGTCGCGGAACGACCCAGACGTTTAACCCCCGAACATTACCGCATTGCCAAAGCCGAGTTCGAGACAATGGTAAAAGAGGGGATCTGCAGACCTTCTTCGAGCCCATGGGCAAGCCCTTTGCATATGGTAAAGAAGAAGAACGGAGACTGGCGACCGTGCGGCGATTACCGCCGACTGAATGCGATCACCTTACCCGACCGTTACCCAGTACCTCACATCCAGGATTTCTCATCAAAACTTGCAGGCTGCAGAGTATTCTCTAAGCTGGACCTAACCAAGGCCTACCACCAAATCCCCGTAACGCCAGAAGACGTGCCAAAGACAGCGGTAACCACCCCGTTTGGCCTCTTCGAGTTCCTGATGATGCCGTTCGGACTGAGAAACTCTGCCCAAACGTTTCAGCGCTACTTGGATACGACTCTCCGTGGACTGACATGTTGTCACGGTTACATCGACGACATAATCGTGGCGTCCAAAGACGAAATGCAACACAAATCCCACCTGAGAGAGGTTCTTGAGTGCTTGCGTAAGTACGGCTTAGCCATTAACCTATCTAAGTCTGTTCTAGGTACCAACGAGATCGAATACCTCGGATACCTAGTAGACCAACACGGCGTGAAACCGCTATCAAAACGCATTGAAGCCTTGAAGAACTACAAAAAACCAGCAGATAGAACTCAACTGCGCAGATTTCTCGGAATCATTAATTTCTACAGAAGATTTATTCCACACGCAGCCGAAGCACAAGCACCACTGCATGCACTATTAAAAGACGCAAAGAAGAAAGACCGCAGACCCATCAACTGGAATCAAGAAAACACCAAGGCCTTCGAGGAAGTAAAACACCAGCTAACCCAAGCAATGCTACTGGCACACCCAACGGAGAATACGCCACTCACACTAACGTGCGACGCATCAGATACAGCAATGGATGCGGCACTAGAACAGAAAGTCAACAACATTTGGCAACCAATCGGATTTTTCTCCAAGAAATTATCGCCTACACAACAAAAGTATAGCACGTACGTCCGTGAATTACTTTCCATTTACGCTGGCCTTAAATTCTTTCGACACATGGTGGAAGGTAGGAGCCTAGTGATCAAGACAGATCATAAACCTCTCATCTACGCATTCAACCAACAATCAAGCAAAGCTACGCCAAGACAATTTAGACAGTTGAGCTACATTGCACAATTTACTACACAGATAGTTCATGTTTTAGGCCAAGAAAACGTAGTTGCAGATGCCTTATCACGGTTGGAGACAATCTCACTTCCCGTTATCGTATCCACTGACGACCTAGCTATTGCACAAGAAAACGACCAAGAACTGAAACAAATGTTGCAAACAAATACTAGATCCCTCCAACTTCGAAAGCTACGCCTGGAAAACTCCAATAAGACAGTGTATTGCGACATCAGCCAAGAGGATATTCGTCCATATGTACTCAAGGAATTACGTAATAAAATATTACAGATGGTGCACGGCCTATCACACCCAAGCATCAGAACCACAAGGAAGATGATCACCAAACGATTTGTGTGGCCCTCAGTGAATCAGGACACAAACAAATGGGTAAGAACCTGTATGGCCTGTCAAAGGAACAAAATACAACGACACACAAGATTAAAACCAGATAAAATACCAATGCCAGACGCAAGATTTCGTCACGTCCATTTAGACATCATAGGACCACTTCCAGTATCCAACGGCTTTAAATTCTGCCTTACCATGATAGACAGATATACAAGATGGCCCGAGGCAGTTCCAGTAAAAGACAACAGCAGAAACAATAACAAATACCTTCTATTCGGTATGGATTGCAAGATTCGGCGCACCGGCTACCATAACCACGGATAGAGGCGTGCAATTCGAATCGCAGATATTCGAAGCACTGAACAATCTATTTGGAATCAACCGTATACGCACAACCGCGTACCACCCACAGAGCAACGGGATGATCGAGAGATGGCATAGATCTCTGAAAACAGCCATCAAATGTCACGAATTCCAAGAATGGACAAATATACTACCAACAGTTTTACTGGGTCTACGCACCGCCATAAAAGAGGATATAAGTGCTTCAGCCGCCGATTTGGTATACGGTACAACCCTTAGACTACCCGGAGATATATTTCTGGAGGAACAAACACCAATTAAACAAACAACCTTCCTCAAAGGATTCCAACAGGCAATGCAATCAATGAAACCTAAAAGCACAGCGCATCATACAAAAACTAAGATATTTATCCACCCAGATTTACTTACCTGTACCCATGTTTTTGTTAAAGCCGACGACCAACGAGGTCAATTATCACCCGCCTACGAAGGACCATACCAAGTGATAGAAAGGCTGTCCAACAAAGTTTATCGGATTAAAATCAACGCCAGGAATCAAACGATTTCCATCCAAAGGCTCAAACCGGCATACTTGGAGGATGCTCCGGAACAACCAACCACAAAAAGAACAGTGCAAGTACAACCGACGCCAGAAGCCAACCAGGAACCAGAACAAGCGAGACCACCAAAAGATTATCCGAGGAAAAAGAAAGTACAATTCGCTCCACAGCCTACGGCCACTCGCTAGGAGGGGAGTACTGTGGCAGCACGCGCTGGACAAGCACGTCACGCCAAAAATTACTAGCAACCACGAAACCGAACGCGCTAGCTCATGCGTACTTCTATAGAGATACGTTGTTCGTGTTTTATACCTCGCTACGAAAGAAAGAGTTTTGTTTTAGTTCCCGTGCCTAATTTCTAGTGTAGTTGAATCTAATAAAGAAAGAGTTAATACCGAAGCTGCCTAACTTGATAATTAACCCTTCCGCGTCCCGCAAACGAAATAAATAACGAAGGACGCCACACTCTGGAATTGTGATCGATCGTATAGTGTGATCGATAATCGATAGTAGTAAGTGACGTCGATAAACGAAAGTTAGGCGTGAGCGTGTATCAACTTGTCTGCTGTCTGCTATACCCATAACGTAGGATTTACGATCCCAATGTGTAAGGGCACACACAAAATACATAGCGTAGCATAAACATAACATAAGACCGCTGGACCAATAAACACCTAGAAAAAAGTCGCCATATTGATTTACATAAGATGCGCATTGGTCCAGCGGTCTTATGTTATGCGTATGCTCTGTTATGCATTTCGTGTGCGATGGGCTTAACGCACGTGATTTTTCGATCATATTCGTTTTGTTTCCAATAAAAAACTTCCTTCGCACTGTTCGCAGTTAGCGTCTTTTTTTTCAGTTCAAGTGTGGTCATGGTCATTCTCACGTAGTGTGAGGTGGTATTTGATTTCATTTATATGGTGTAATGTGCACAGTGTAATAATTATAATATTCACACGTAATTATATATGTACTATCAAGTTTGTTAATTGATGAAAGTTATTGAAGACCGAACGAGGATGGATATCAGAAATTTTTTTAAAAAACCTCGTCTAGGTTTTCCTTCAACCTCCACGTCAAATTCAAACGAAAATAAAAATTGTACTGATCAAGATCAAGAAAAAAAATCAGAACTTCCTTCAGTGGTAGAAATGCAAGCATTGCAAGCCGAGAGCCAAGCCGACGTCAAATTTGTAGATAGTAATGATATTGCAAATTATATTAACTGGTATCTAACTGACGGTGAAAAGAAATCAATTTTGAATAATGTATGGAAACCCCCGTTGTGTGTGTGTGAATTTTAAATTTCCAATCGCTGAAGCAGGAAAAAGAAATTTGCGATTCCAATATAGTTGGCTACAAGAATACACCTGGTTATGTTATTCTAAGCTGGAAAATGGTGCTTTCTGCTTGCCGTGTTCAATATTTGCTTCTTCAGGTGGTGTAAATTCAAGACCTTTGGGGAAACTTGTGAAATCAAAGTTTGATAAATGGAAAAATGCAAAAGAAGTGAGTAATCTGTGTTGGTCAATCTTTTCTCATCTTATATCCCTCTTTCATTTTGTTCCAATGTTCCATTTATTTATTTATGAATATAGCTATAATTAATGGTAGGTACCTAAATACTAAATATTTTTTTCAGAACTGATATCCTCTTTTTGGTTTAAATAAATAGGTACCTACTGTTATTTTGAAACTATGAAATTCTTTTCTCAGTGTAATGCTATTATTAGTATTTTTTCCCCATTGTTTCTACTTTCTAATTCAGGTTTTCAATGAACATCAGTTGAAGGAATATCACATAAAAGCACTTGCGGACAAAGAAAATTTTTTAAAATCTATGGAACATGAAGGAATACAAATCATCAATTTACTCAATACAGACCGCTTGAAAAAAATCGAAGAAAACCGTCAAATGTTGGAGCCTTTAGTTCAAGCAGTGATAGTCCTAGGTCGTCAAGGCTTTTAGAGGACATCGTGAACAGGGTAAAGTAACCATAAATGATGATTTTACTGGAACCAACGAAGGAAATTTCCGCGCTATTCTTTCATATCGAGCTCAAGGAGATGAACGACTTCGTAAACATTTAGAGTCTGAACGAAAAGACAAGTATTTGAGTCCACTAATTCAAAATGAAATAATAGAAGCTTGTTATATGGTAATTACAAGACAAGTCGTTGCGAAAATCTGTACTGCTCGTTTTTTTTCAATTCTTGTTGATGAAACCACTGATATATCTACAATAGAACAGGTGACAATTTGCGCACGTTATTTAGATCCTGATACTCAAAATTTGCATGAAGATTTTTTGATGTTTGTTCCAACGTCATCCACTACAGGTCATAATTTAGCGCTTTTGATTATGCAATGTTTATGAGACTTCAATTTAGACTGCACATATCTGGTTGGTCAAGGCTATGACGGAGCCGCAAATATGTCAGGTGTATTTAATGGAGTTCAAGCATTATTCGTGAAAATTATCCGCATGCTTTATATTTGCATTGTGCATCACATTCACTAAATTTAGACAAAGACAAAGGCGGTAATTGATGGTGTTATAGAAAAATGCAATTATGATGTTGCTGTTAAAACTTTGAAAATCTTACAACTTCTTAATCTTACAAGATGGGTAGCAAAAATGGATGCAGTAGACGATTTTCTTGAATTGATTGAAGTTGTAGACAGAGCGCTAAATGAAATAGGAGAACACGATTCATCATCGAACGTTACATCACTAATCAAATCGATTGATTTTGAATTCATCGTCAGCGCATTAATTGTGAAGTCTGTGTATACAGAAACATTGTCTTTGAGTCGAAAATTGCAATCTAAGGAGATCGATCTTCTACAAGCCATGAAGCTAACTGTATTGCTTCAATCTTCTATACATAACTTACATAGTAACGAGAATAATTTTAACCTAATTTTTGATAGAGCTGTCCATTTAGCTGAAACGATGAATATTGAAGTAACTAAGAAAAGGACCACGCGACGACAAACTTGTAGATCAAATCCAGAAACAAATACCGTAAAAAATTATTACCGAATTAGTATTTATAATTGTTTTCTTGACTTCTACGAATCTGAGTTGATGGAAAGATTCTCAAAACATATCGACATACTCTCAGGATTTTCGGCATTATTCATGCCAGTCGAGGCAAATTTTGATGAAGTTTATCAGAAAGATTTTGAGAACACGGCTCGATTTTATGGTGAATACCTCCAAAATGAGACATCTTCAATTTTTGTAGAGTTAAAATCATGGAGGAAGTATATGGCCATGGCGCAACTCGAAATAAAACCAACGGTTTCGGCTATAAATTCGCTAAAAAACTGTCCGAAGGAAGTGTTCCCAAATATACATATTTTATTACAAATTTTAATCACTTTACCAGTCACCACAGCAGAGCCAGAAAGAACTTTTTCGACTTTGAAAAGGATTAAGACGTTCTTGAGGAATAAAATGACAGAAGATCGGTTAAATGGTCTGGCTGCATTAAACATCCATACAAGCATACTCGTTAAAATATCCGATGTAATCGAAGTTTTTGCTTCGTCTAAAGAGCGTAAAATAGACCTCATTTTGTAATAGATAATAGATACCTACCGGCTATCCTATAAGTTTGTTAATCGTTTCTTTTTTTTGTTCATGTAACTAATTCAACGTGGTAAAAATATACCAAATTTTTATTCTATGATTTCTATCCCCCCCCCCCCCAGAAGGAATTTCAAGTTACGCTACTGGCTCTATCACCACCTCACTGCGCGCTTAGTGAGCACGTAGCGTTGGGACGTCCTTCTCGCCGCGCGCGCTTTGCTCGCGCGGATTCGCCGATCTTTTTTTGTTAATATCTCGGTAAATATTAAGAATATCAAAAAATGATACAGGACTTTTCTGCTCAGTTTAACCTATTCTACCTGCAGTTTACGGGTGGCCTTCGAATTATCGGACACCCTGTATACAGGATGTCCCGCAGTTTATGTGCCAGTTTATGTAGCTTACAAGGAGATAGAAGGCACTAAACTGACAAGGAGACGCCAACTTGAAAATCGCTTTTCTAATGAGTCTTAGCGCGTTCGATAGGTTAAAGGGATAAAAACCCTAAAGGGATTTGTGCTTATGGGTCTTAGTTTATGAGAAATCACAAAGCAAAGTTAGACTCACAGAGCTCGGCCCCATATAAGCGGTAAGGTTAGACTGTTTAGCAAGAAGGCGGCGTAGCCGAGGAAACTGAGGCTCCTGTCCCAATGTTTTTTGCGTCGATGGCGAGCGTTTGAGTCCCGCTGCTTGGATTTTTTTTCTTTATGTAAGGTATATAATAAGTACTTTTTTACTCATTATTTATTTTTTAAAACAAATTCCGTTTTTTTTAATTAAGGAAATTTTAAGGCTGTTTAAATATTAAACAAAATCAGTTTTGCAATCATATAATAATTATATTTTTCACACAATACATAAATGTTTGTCCACAAAAAATATATATAATAAAAACGTTCTATCATGTGGTATAAAATATTTTCATGCTTTCACAATATTGTGGATGAAAATTCGTATAGAAACATTGAAAACATAAAATTTTTTTGCACCATGAACATTTTATAAATGACTTGGTTTGTCCACACACGCATTTGATATTGTAAATGTTTGGAGGAAAGCATAGTTGATTCACATTTAAAAAGATATCTCTTTTATCAGATAATTTAGACGCATACCATGCATATTCGAGCATTTAAATTTCGATGCTGATAATAAATAATGAACCAGTGATTGTATGCAAATTGCATCAAATCGAGTATTTAATTGTATGCTTTTGTCACCTAAAAATAAGTCCGGACAGTTTTGTATTTTCTTTATTATCATTTTTACCTGCCTATAAAAATAAATATCGCAAGGTTGACATATCGGTGTACATTTTGTGTATCGGTGGTTTATTATTTATTATCAGCATCAAAATTTAAATGTATGCTTGAACATGCATGGTATGCGTCTAAATTATCTGATAAAAGAGATATCTTTTTAAATGTAAATCAACTATGCTTTTCTCCAAACATTTACAATATCAAATGCGTGTTGACAAACCAAGTCATTTATAAAATGTTCATGGTGCAAAAAAATTTTATGTTTTCAATGTTTCTATACGAATTTTCATCCACAATATTGTGAAAGCATGAAAATATTTTATACCACATGATAGAACGTTTTTATTATATATATATTTTGTGGACAAACATTTATGTATTGTGTGAAAAATATAATTATTATATGATTGCAAAACTGATTTTGTTTAATATTTAAACAGCCTTAAAATTTCCTTAATTAAAAAAAAACGGAATTTGTTTTAAAAAATAAATAATGAGTAAAAAAGTACTTATTATATACCTTACATAAAGAAAAAAAATCCAAGCAGCGGAACTCGAACGCTCGCCATCGACGCAAAAAACATTGGGACAGGAGCCTCAGTTCCCTCGGCTACGCCGCCTTCTTGCTAAACAGTCTAACCTTACCGCTTATATGGGGCCGAGCTCTGTGAGTCTAACTTTGCTTTGCGATTTCTCATAAACTAAGACCCATAAGCACAAATCTCTTTAGGGTTTTTATCCCCTACCTTTAACCTATCGAACGCGCTAAGACTCATTAGAAAAGCGATTTTCAAGTTGGCGTCATCTCCTCGTGAATCAAAAAGTCCTATACTACTTTGCAATTTTCTCAATCGTTAACGAGTTATTAATTATCGAAATTCGCTGTATTAGCACGGCCTACCGCCGAATGCAAGCGTGCGGCAAGATAGAACCGCTCAGCGGTCGAGGCTGATAGGCGCACGGAGATTGTTTATTACAGGCGCACCGTATCGATATATGTACCTATTCTGTAGAAGACATTGTTGAAAAGCGGTCGTAGCAAACGTAGCCGCCTGTAGTAAACAAGTCTCCGCGCGCATAGCAACCGCTGGGCAGGTTCCATCTCGCCGCGCGCTTGCATTCGACGATAGGCCGTGCCTAATACGACGAATTTCAATAATTAATAACTCGTTAACGATTGAGAAAATTGCAAAGTGGACTTTTCGACTCAGTTTAGTGTCTCCTATCTCCTTGTAAGCTATGGCACATAAACCGCGGGACACTCTGTATATTATTTTATCTCATTATATACATCAGTGCTCGGAATTAGTTGCTCATTTCGAGCCGATTTCCGAGGCGACGCCTCCTATTCCCCCACTACCACTCGACGCTCGAGCAGACGCTGCGGCCGAGCCGCCGACAGCGTGTCTATTGCTTTAACTCAGGAACGTCTCTAAAGAAAAAGAAAGCTAGGACCTTTTATATCATTAGTAATATTTTCCTAAAAAAATAATTTCTGCTTTCGTAATAAATAATTAATCGAAATGTTATTAATATTTTATGTATATAATCTCTTATATACGTATTATATATATTATAATAATACATTATAACGTATATAATATGTATTGTATAATACATTACATAATATATTAATAACATTTCGATTAATTATTTATTATGAAAGCAGAAATGATTTCTTTAGGAAAATATTACTAATGATATAAAAGGTCCTAGCTTTCTTTTTCTTTAGAGACGTTCCTGAGTTAAAGCAATAGACACGCTGTCGGCGGCTCGGCCGCAGCGTCTGCTCGAACGTCGAACGGTAGTGGGGGAATAGGAGACGGCTCGAAATGAGCAACTAATTCCGAGCACTGATATACATTATAATAAGATATAATAATAAATCTTTCTAAAATATAATAATATATAATAAATTATAAATATGATAAAATCCTATTGTAAAAATACAATAAGATATTTCGGCTTTGCTCTGTGAATCTTATCTTTTGTGATAATAATTAAATAAAAAAGATCTCAGATCTCGATCTTTAGCGAGTAATTTGAAAATTTAATCTAACAATAGTGTATTCAATAATATTCCGTGAGAAATTTCAAATACATCTTAGTTAATGATTATAATTTATAACGTTGATATAAAGATGATACAGCTTGATTGACAAGAAAGTCACTGAAGTCACTCAACAAGCTCAGAAAAAATGCAAGAATAAACTTATATTTTATAAAAATATTATATGCTCTTTTCATAAAACATAAAAAACATAAAAAATAAAGAATTATAATGTTTTAAAGTTTAATAATAACAAAATTGTTTTTAATCTATGATATTAGAAATAACAAAGAAATAAAAATGTTTAGATTAATGAAATATAATTTATAATTTTCGACATAAATTTCAAGAATTGTTTTTGTTTTTTCTCACATACACACACGCGCGCGCGCGCACTGCTATCGCACGCACGCACGCGCACACACACACACACACACACACACACACACACACACACACAATATTGTTTTTAAAAATTGTATCAGATACTGCAAATCTTTAATTTATACGATCAATTTAAAATACAAATATTGTTTAAAATAAGTTTTGAAACAAATTTAAATGTTGAAATAAAAATTTACCTTTATTCCATCGTCCATGATCGCTCGAACCAAGATCCACCTTGTTCAAAAGATTTTCTTGAAGCTCTATTAAATTGTCACTATTAGGAAATCGGCCAGCAATACCAGAAATAACAATTTCTTCTTCTACATCAACGCTTATATTCGAATTCGGTCGATTCATAGTATCTTTATTTTTTCAAAGTAATAACTTCTGGAACAAAATCTCATCATATTATAATTTTAAAAGAATTAGACATAAGTGTAAAATGTATAAAAAATATAATGCAGACGTGAACGTACCAACGTAGTAGCACCGTAACTTCGGTAGAAATAGTTCAAGCACAATTCGAAGTTAAAGCACAATTGGATCCAATAATACTTATTTGTCACTTTTATAATTTCTCAATATTCTACTTCTACATACATTATTCTGTAGGTCAATCTTCTGTATGTTTATTAATGCTGCAGTGATTAAATTTTGAATAATGCAACAGGTTATGTTTTTGTTCCACTTTCTTTATGGAAATTGAAAAAGA
Organism: Crematogaster levior; assembly: GCA_901521435.1. Lineage (NCBI taxonomy): Eukaryota > Metazoa > Arthropoda > Insecta > Hymenoptera > Formicidae > Crematogaster > Crematogaster levior. The sequence continues at coordinate 41,150 of CABEGB010001521.1, forward strand.
ACATTGAGAAATTATAATATATAATAGGTAATTTGTCTAGTAAATTAAATTTTATAAATAAATAAATAAAATAACTAAAGAAACGCACACAAAAAGTTATTATTTGTTATTACTTTACAGTTTTAATAAGTTTTCAATATGCTGTAAAATTTTATTTTAATAAAAATATAAATTATAATATTGGTAATTATTCGGAAAACGGTACACCTCATCGATTTCATCGCTCTTTGGATATGTTGTAGAGGAAGTTATTCTGTAGTAATCTCCGCAAAAACCAAATCCGGGACGACATTGGTTTAGGAGATATAACAAGTTTAAGTTTCAAAATTTTAATGCTTCTCATCGCAAGAAACTGTGTGTGTAACGACATTGTGTGTGTATATGGCATTCCTACTATTGTTGATATTTCTATAACTTTGAAAAGGAATCCGAAAGTAAATTAGTATACAATAGATTTTCGTACAGATAACCTCACTTTGCATTGAAAAGTATACGCGTGGAGGCAGTGTGTTCCGCCCCCCCTACGGGGGGGCTCCACTACCAAAAAACTACACACATAGGTGTGAGTGGAACTTGCTTCGCGTGGAAACTTTCTACACGAAGCAATTTCCATCCACACTTATGTGTGTAGTTTTTCGGTAGTGGAGCCCCCCCGTAGGAGAGGCGGAACACACTGCCTCCACGTGGAAACTTTCCACGCGAAGCAAGTTCCACCCTGACCTATGTGTGTAATGGAGCCCCCCCGTAGGGGGGGCGGAACACACTGCCTCCACGCGTACACTTTTCAATTCGAAGTGAGGTTTTATTTTAAGATAGATTATCAGAATGTTATCTGTACGAAAATTTATCGTATATTAGTTTACTTTCGGATTCCGTTTCAAGGTCATAGAAATATTAACAATAGTAGAAATACCATATACACACACAATGTCGTTACACACACAGTTTCTTGCGATGAGAAGCATTAAAATTTTGAAACTTAAACTTGTTATATCTCCTAAACCAATGTCGTCCCGGACTTGGTTTTTGCGGGGATTTACTCAGAACAACTTTCTTTACAACATATCCAAAGAGCGAAATCGGTGAGATGTACCGTTTTCCGAATATTTACCATAATATTTAATAATGAAAAATATAATTATTATTCTATATGCCGTCTAGCGTCCGGTAAACTTTGATTTCTGACATACGCTAATTTCAGTTATATGTAAAATCTATTTTGGCAACAATATTGTTTAAATTATATTGTTGGAAAAAATAATATTCAATAAATATTTTCATTATTTTTAAATATTTCAGGATCCAGATTTTTAAGTTAGATATCTGATTATTTTGACAATATTATGATAATATTATGTTATATTGATTATGTTTCATTTTAATATTTATTTTCTTTGGTTAAGTCTTTTTTGCTCCATTGGAATAGATTTGTTCACATCTTCATGAATTTTTATGAGAATATATCCCTCCGAATATCATATATTTTTTGAGATACTTGGCCTTATAATCATGTTGCAGAGAGAGAGAGAGAATGGTAATAAGAGAATTATATATAGTACATAAACTTTATTTTAATTGGCGCATTTTTCTAATTTTAATATTTTTATAGATATTTTATAGATTTTTTAATACATATACATATGTTTATGTCTATCTTGTAATATAAGTATTTTTACATTAGTAATTTTTGCTTAAAATTATTATATGTTTTTGAATATTTTTTAATGTTAAATCTATCTTCGTGCAGAAAAAAACACATTTCCAACATTTGTATTTAGCTAGTTTTTTAATATCAATATATACTCTTCACACCTTTCTTTATCTATTTTAAAAAAATAATTTTTAAATAATTAATAGAATAATAAATAATTTTAAATAATTAATAAATATTTAAAACAGATAGTATAATCTTCTCTTTGCCAGTGATAATAAAATTAAGGTAAAATCAGTAACCGACTCCAAACCAGCATCAATGATATAAACTTAAAGCTTTATTTTACGTTTCGACCTATGGTTAAGGTCCTTATCAAAAATCTACAATATGATAAGATTGAAAAGTGTGATAATACAATAAATAGGTATAGAATATAATCAATTTGTGACTCACATGAGAGATAGTACGAAGAATGATTGATGTTATAATAAATTACATAATTGGAAGATGTAAGCACGTCTGATGTCAATGACATAGATACAAGAAATGATCGTTATATAAAATGTGAGTCTAGGCGCAGGGGACAAAATTTATAATACATAAATACACAGTAAACATGAAAAAAGGTCGATGGAATAAAATGACAATAATAAATAGATTTTATAAAATTGTGAGAAAATAAAGTACAGAAGCAATGAGTCAAAAGAATAAATAAGTAAAAATAGAGGGTCAATGAACTAAAACATTATAAATAAGAATAATAAGTAAAAACAGAGGGTCAATAAACTAAAACATTATAAATAAGAATAAATAAGTAAAAACATAGGGTCAATAAACTAAAACATTATAAATAAGAATACATAAGTAAAAACATAGGGTCAGTAAACTAAACAATTATAAATAAGAAGGTGTAAGTTATATCTGAGGATATTTATAAAATACTCAATAGTCCGTCATAAATGGAAGTCAAATTTTCTGTGTCTCTTCTGGAGTTAATTGCAACATTGCTACGCTTAATAAAAAACATCTCTATCTCATCGCTATCTCCCTTTTCTTTGTATGTATTTCCTTATGTAGGATTCTAGGGTTGTCCCAATCAAATTCATGTTTCTGATCTAATCTGTGTTTGCTAACCACTGAATGATTGTCAGGAGGTTTTCTAGAGTTAGTAGGATCCTTTTTTAATTTTTTATAAGTTGTTTCGTCATTAAAAAGGGATCCTACTAACTCTATACAAAACAACATGAACGAATTAATAAAATCCTGGAAGGCTAATTCTATTATTGACGAATACACTTTCAAAACTTTACGTTGCACTAACGGAAATCTCCCGAGATGCTATGGGCTGCCGAAGATTCATAAAAATGGTCATCCTCTTCGCATCATTGTATCGGCATCGGGGAGTCCGTTATACAAAGTTGCCAAATATCTACACACTGTGCTCGAAGGATCCATCCCGAAGCCAAAATCACATATCAAAGACAGTTGGACTTTGGCAAAAAATTTAAAAAACTTTCCCATACACACAAACGAAACTCTTATGTCTCTTGACGCCACCGCACTTTACAATAACATACCCAAAGACTTAGTTTTTAAAGCAATTGAAACACGGTGGAATTACATCGCACCAACAACCAAATTTAACTTGCAACAATTTCTTTTTGCCATAAACATGATCCTCTCTTCCACATGCTTTGGTTTCGGTGAATCTTTCTATGAGTAAATCTTTGGCAGCCCAATGGGATCTCCACTTTCCCCCATTCTCGCTGACATTGTCATGGATGATTTGGAAACTTATTGCATTAGTCTTCTAAAATTCAAAATTCCAGTTTTTTACAGATACGTAGACGACATATTCATGATTGTTCCCACACTTGAGGTTAGCACGATCCTAAACGTTTTTAATAACTATCACCCTCGATTAAGATTCACTCACGAATTGGAGAAAAACGGCTCAATCTCCTCGACACAAGCATCATTAGAGATAACTGTGTACTTATAACAAATTGGTACCGTAAACCTACTTTTTCAGGAAAATATCTCAATTTTTTATCTAATCATCCTTTAAAATATAAGGAAAACATTATCACCAACCTTGTTGACAGGGCTATCCTTCTGTCCAATGATAGATTCCACAAAGACAATATTCGCATTGTAAAAGAAATCCTGCGTAATAATCTGTACCCTAAGCCATTTATTGAGAGACACATAAAAAATAGGCTTAATATATTATAATTTAGACAAATTAATAACAATTCCCATTACAACATTCCCTTGGACATGAGTATTTGCATTGCTTCGTTTAATAATAAACTTTCCAGTAGCATAGAACATATTCTCAGCAAAATTAACGTTAAAATACTTTACACTATCTCCAAGAAATTGAATGTTATTATAAAAAATGGAAAAGATGCACTTAGCATCTTTAAACAGACAGATAGTTTATGAATTTGACTGTTCAAATTGTGATGCGTGCTATATAGGGCAGACGAAAAGACATTTATTAATCAGACTAAATGAACATCGCAATAACATTAAAAAACCTCCTGACAATCATTCAGTGGTTAGCAAACACAGATTAGATCAGAAACATGAATTTGATTGGGACAACCCTAGAATTCTACATAAGGAAATACATACAAAGAAAAGGGAGATAGCAGAGATGTTCTTTATTAAGCGTAGCAATGTTGCAATTAACTCCAGAAGAGACACAGAAAATTTGACTTCCATTTATGACGGACTATTGAGTATTTTATAAATATCCTCAGATATAACTTACACCTTCTTATTTATAATTGTTTAGTTTACTGACCCTATGTTTTTACTTATGTATTCTTATTTATAATGTTTTAGTTTATTGACCCTCTGTTTTTACTTATTATTCTTATTTATAATGTTTTAGTTCATTGACCCTCTATTTTTACTTATTTATTCTTTTGACTCATTGTTTCTGTACTTTATTTTCTCACAATTTTATAAAATCTATTTATTATTGTCATTTTATTCCATCGACCTTTTTTCATGTTTACTGTGTATTTATGTATTATAAATTTTGTCCCCTGCGCCTAGACTCACATTTTATATAACGATCATTTCTTGTATCTATGTCATTGACATCAGACGTGCTTACATCTTCCAATTATGTAATTTATTATAACATCAATCATTCTTCGTACTATCTCTCATGTGAGTCACAAATTGATTATATTCTATACCTATTTATTGTATTATCACACTTTTCAATCTTATCATATTGTAGATTTTTGATAAGGACCTTAACCATAGGTCGAAACGTAAAATAAAGCTCTAAGTTTATATCATTGATGCTGGTTTGGAGTTGGTTACTGATTTTACCTTAATAAATATTTATAATACTTAAAGGTGCAAATAAAATCCATTATATTTTATAAATTTCTTCTATCATGTTCTTCTATCATAACAGTTTATAAAAAATTAATTTCAATGTACGTTGTTAAAAAAATTTTGACAAATTCTCTTTCAATTTTGTAATTCAATATCGTAAAAAAAATGTAAAAAAGTAACATCTTCAAAAATATTGTATTAAATTCTAGAGAAGTATGTTTAAAAATGCATAAAACTTTGAATATAATATTTTAAACTCTAATAAACCTCTAATCAATTATAGATCATTTATTAGTTGAACGGTTTAGTTAAATTGACTACTTTTTTCTCAGTGTGCGTAGTTATTGCCGCTTGTAAATAAACAACTCTCGCTGGATGGTTGCGTGCTTGCAATTGGTGGTAGATTGAGCTAATACGCAATTTTTAATAATTAATAACTCGTTAACTATTGCGAAAATCGCCAAATGGTATAGGATTTTTCGGCTCAGTTTAGTTTATTTTACCTGCACACAATTACTTGGTAAATAATTATGGAACACTCTGTATAATTGTGACGAAGGTTTTACATACAATGGAAATTGGTATTTGCACTAGATGTCAAGGTTTACCGGATATTCATATCATGAATGCATAAATACAACAAAGTAAGTAAAGAAAGCAAAGAGAGACATTGATCAGAGATGGAAGTTTTTTTGCACATTTTGTGCAATTCGCCGATTTCGTCAAACACTACTGTCCTCTCTTCAATCGCTCATGTTCGAGCGACGAGACGCCATTAATATGTATATTATAAGAATATGATACGTATAATGAAGAATACGTATAATGATAGAAACAATAAATTTTAGAGGATTACAAATGTGTTATTTAGTACGGTTCAACTTCAATCTTGATTGTTTCTACCAGTACGATTCTTTATTGGTACGTATATATAACTTTAAATTGTATTTGACTCTTTTTTTCATTTTACATGCATGTTTTGTTTAAAATTGAATAAAGATATTTTATTGCAGAATTTATTAGTTAGAAAAACAATAAAGATATAATGAATCAGCCAATTCATATCAATGTTGAAGCTGAAGAAGAAATCGTTATCTCTGATATCGCTGGAGATCTTTAAAAAAATCTTTTGAACAAGATGGATCTTGATTCGAACGATCATGGGCGATGAAATAATTATAGCGAACAGATGTCTTCTATTTCTCTTCCTCTTACCAGTTCATTCTCTTGCGAAAATATTCAAGTAAACTAAAAGAAAACATAAAAACATTGTAAAAGTATATTAAAGTATATTTTGAATATAATTTTATTAATTTTGCACTAAATATAATTAAAAATTATAATTTAATACGGGTATGATTACATATGAAAATATAAGAAATACGCGCGTGCGCGCGTATGTGTGTGTGCGCGTGCGTGCGTGTGCGTGTGGATGGGCGTGTGTGTGTGTGTGTGTGTGTGTGTGTGTGTGTGTGTGTGTGTGTGTGTGTGTGTGTGTGTGTGTGTGTGGAAGATTTTTGAAAAATTAAACGATTTTTTTCATATTATTATATTATGATATTCTTATATTTTCGTATTCTTATAACTAGTTATTTAGTAAAAACTAAAGTCGCTGGAAAACGTTAAAAAATTTCGAATATTTCTTTTATCGCCAGAGTGCAGCATCTATGCAATAAGAATTTACTCGTAATATTTTAAAGATTATCAAGTCAATTTACGAAAAATTAAATAAAGAAAATTGAAATGAAACTAGCGTCCCTTAAGGAACAAAATCACTGTAAATGTATACATACCATGGATGTAGGAAAACGTCCATACATACATATGACTGAAATTGAAATGGGAACGCAAAGAATCACTTTCAAAGATCAGAAAAATGGGTTTATCTGCTCATTTTTCCGATTTTTGATACTCTAAACTTTGAACTCGGAAACTGTCCATGTTTCGATCTTGTGCCCATTAAACTACAATTTCAACCAATTTTACCGAAAGCCATTTTTTATAAGAATTCTGCGGGGTTCTTTCTAATGAATTGTAGTATGTTAGCAAGATTTTTGGCCACCATATTGAATCCGCTATTTTGAATTTGGGTATTGGATTATTCATCAGCGGTCTTTGAAACTCCTGTATGATCAATTTCAAATAGGTCAAATAAATTTCCAGTAAATTACGTTAGGTTTTTGCCGTAGCAAGTGAGGTTTTTGCCGCCATATTGAATACGCCATTTTTAATTTGGATATTCTGAGATCGAATTCATCACTAAAGACTTATAATCATACGTTACCAAATGATTACAATAGACTTGGACTGATTTAGAGCGCGAAAATCGCAACTGATCGAAAGTTTTCCTGACACTGCTTGAGCCGCCATATTGAGCCCGCCACTGCGACTTTTGAAAAGCGCCACACGGCAATCGAAAGCAGAGGTTTTAAGCTTTTATTTGCACCCCCGTTCGATTTTTTCGAGTCAAACCAATTTTGGAGAGCATGGGGTTTCCCGTTCAGAAAGAATGCCCCTTACATATATATATATATACATATTGTATATATATACATATACAGGGTGGGGAAAATGTACCGGGACACCTAAATAACTTCTGAACGGTTTGAGATATCGGATTGAAATTTACGGGGTTACAATAGTATCACACAATCTACCACATAACACCAAAAACGCTCATTTTAACACCCCCGGGGGGTGGGGGGGAAGGGAGGCAAAAAAATCTTAAATGGAATATGGGATCGAGTGAGGGTTTGTTCGAAAGAGCTTTTCGAGACAAGAACAACGCAATGTCGCCGAGGTCTCTACGATTTTTTTTCGCAGAATTATGATCATTTAAACATTGAGATTTCGCAGTAGCGGAGGGTGTGTGTGCGTGTGTGCAAATGTGTTTCACAGAAGAGACAGGGACCCCGTGGTTCGTCAATTCTACAGTAGTTAACGACGACTAGCTAACGACAATTGATAGTTGTCAATTAAAAGTTATTTTATGTGAATCAATCATTAGGTTGCAAAATATTGGACTCAAAGTTGTATGTGTAATTTCTGATATGGGCTCCAATTTTGTTAAATTGTCTGAATTACTAGAAATAAATTTCAAGAAACAGTACTTTGAAGTTAATAATAAAAAAATATATTATATGTTTGATGTACCACACTTAATAAAAGCAACGAGGAATAATCTTTTACGACACAGTTATGTAGATAGCGACAAGATTACATCATGGCAATATATAAACGATTTATATAATTTTGAAAAAAATAACCAATGTCGTGTTGCACCAAAATTAACAGATGCACATGTAAATCCAAATAATTTCCAACGAATGAAAGTTAAATATGCTACTCAGGTCTTGAGTCATACTGTTTCAGCTGCTCTTAACACATATATAAGTTTAGGTGTACTACCGGTCAAAGCTGCATTTACAGCTGAGTTTATAAATCGTTTCAATAAATTATTTGATGTACTAAATTCTTCCACGATATACAATAGTAATTCAAATAAACAAGCATTCACAAATTCAAGCGAACAAGTGCATTTCTTAAACGAAACCGTACATTTTCTTAAACGTGTAAAAGTAATATCTACAAATGGGAAAAATGTGACACGATCAATATCATCAATTAAAGGTTGGATTATTTCTATAAAATCGTTACTTCAATTATGGAAAGAAATTGAGCAATATCCAATTCCTATAACATTTTTATTTACACGCAGACTGAATCAAGATGCTTTAGAAAATTTTTTTGGTGCTGTACGTGCTCAACATGGCAATGCGTTCAATCCTACTCCGATTCAATTCTATTATTCTTTTAAAAAATTATTTTCTGTTGATTACTGTAAATTAAATACAGGAAACTGTGAAGTAGATAAAGATGAAGTATTGTCTAAATATATAAACTTTGATGAAACAAATATAACAAATATAACAGCAATTCAGACAAATAACGAAGAAAATAAATTTGTTAATTCGGAAATAGACAACTACGATTATCGTAATATGCCAATCACAGAGGAAAATGCATTTTATTATATTTGTGGATATCTATTAAAACGTTGTTTTACAAAACATGTATGCAAAAAATGTGAAATACTTGCAGAACAGGATGGTGATTTTGAAACTTCACGATTATATAGTTATTTTAAAGCATATGATAATACAGAAAAAGGTGGCAAAACATTTGGCAGTTTGCATATCCCAAGTACTACATTTGTTAATTATGTTAAAGAATTGCATACTGCGTTTTTTGAAAATTTTTCAATAATTACTCAGTCTAATGTAGTACAAACTTTTATACATGTCCTTACCAAAATTGAGTGTGTTCAGTTATGCCCAAACTTTCCCAAAGATTATTTACTTAAATTTTTCGTTAGAGTTCGTATATTTTTTACTTTAAAATTTATTAATAGAGATTTTAAAGAGCAAAAGAAACACAAAAAAAAGATAACTATTCTACAACATAAGTAAAGCTTTTATTAGTATTAGTAAAATATTATTTTATATTTATATTCTTCTTTTATTTTTATTAACTTTGTTTTTCTTATGCCCAAGTTCAATGTTGAATTTTCTTTTAATTTATGTGTAATTTTATTTCTGTATCTTATCTGCTTTAAAAAAACTGCTTAAAAAAGTTTGTTAACAAACTATGCATGTTAACGTTTGCATGAAAACTAAATAAACATAACATGAAAATACTAATGTTTTACATTTTCCTTTTTAATCTTCCATTTATTTACATATAAATAATATATTGCATACTAATAACATGATATGTTCATTTTTTACAGGTAAGCAACTTTTGCAATCGTAAATTTTAAAAAGAAATGTCAAGATAATGGTTTATTATGTGTGTATCAGGTTTATGCGCATTAACACACACGCGCGCGCGCGCGTGTACACACACATTACATATATATATATATATATATTTACATACACATACACATATGTTAAATGCTAAAATTTTTAAAACACATGTTGAACATTATATTGACATAGTAATATTGCTAAATTACACAACACACACATTAACATTACTAAAACATATAATAAAATCAGTATTTATATTTATTATATACATATATATGTATACATATATATAATATATATATATATAAATTTATATATTTACATACACATACACATATGTTAAATGCTAAAATTTTTTTAAAACACATAAGTTGAACATTATATTGACGTAAGTAATATTGCTAAATTAGTTATTGTTAAAATTAAATTAATCATTACTAAAATCATATAATAAAATCAGTATTTATATTTATTATATACATATATATGTATATACATGTTATATATTAACAATTATATACATTGTTTTTATATATATATATATATAAATTTAAAATATATAGACATTTTTATACATTAATACATTTTATGTAAATAAATAAAGTATTTGTCTAAGAATAATAAGCAGTAGTCAGATTTCATTATTCAAATATGAGCGGGAACACAACCAACAACATGGCCGACGTTGAATATTAACATGAAAGGTACCGACATGAAGTGCACCTACTGTTCTTACTTATACTGTGACTTCGTTCGAAAACCTGATCTGCTTTATCTTAGAAACGTAGTTACTGTATTGGCCGCTACGAAAACTACTGTATGGCGCTGAAACCAGTGAGAAGTGCTGGTCTCGCCTTAACAGGGACCATTGGCTATCTGTCTATTAATCTGTGACCCGAGTAAGGTTTTGGAACGTACCCCAGAATATGCTACGAATCACACAGCCTGTGATGCTGTCAGCTGTGTGTTGTGTGCGTATTATTTCGGTTTGGCTGTTCGGCTTCGGCACATGAGCAGATGGCGCTTAGCGCTAGGCAAAGTAGGAATAGTAGATTCCTCGTATTTCTATCATTAAAAAATTTAAAACAAACGGTATATATAAGTATTCAAACAAAATTATTTACTTAGATGATAGATAAAGCTAATCTATAAAAATTAGAAATATTATATATTTTTTCCAACATTATAAATTAAAATAAAAAAATTATTATAAAATGTGGCAATTCCCTAAATTACCGTACTTTTTGGGTACGGTTCGAGGCTCGGACCGTATACCGTACCGTTGGACCAAAAGACCGTAAAAGTACGGTCAAGACCGTACTATTGGCAACCCTGAGTTCAGCACATTATTGAAGAAGCTCAACAAGATCTACAAGAAAAACAAAAAACAATAGATAAATCAATTCAAGTACATATGATAAACAAGTTCAGAAGTAAAGCCATCCAAACAGAAATAAAATCAGTAAGCCAGATGACATCCCTCTTGAAGCCACATGTGCAATCTGTTTCTACATCTCCGTTTAAAATTTATAGTTGTGTTGATATTCAACCCTCAAGACCTAGAATAAATCTATTGAGAAATTTTTTTAGAAAAAATGAACAATCGGATAGTGATACATCTTATACACCCTCTGTAACTCACCCAGGATCATCACCATCAACAAAATCTCTTCAAATGGAATCTGCTTCTGACTGTAGCGAGATGATAGAAGATAATAAACAACAAGAGGCTTTAACAATTTTACAATGTACATTAAAGAAAATCACAAAGAATCCACGTTCCTATATTGGTATTCCCATTAACTGCTACTACTTAATTAATTTGATTCAGGAGCAGACGAATATCCCTGTTAACCATATTTTGTTGTGTTTAAAAAAAATTAGATTGAATAATTCATTCCGAGAACTCGCTGATGACTTTGCTATGGATTCAACATATGCAAGCAAAATATTTTTAAAAAATATACCTATATTAGCAAGCATAATACGCCCTTTCATTGTAAAATTAGACAACGAAATGATTAAAAAGAATTTACCCATGGCTTTTAGGCATAAATATAACAAAGTAAGTTGCATCATAGATTGTTTAGAGGTTGAACTGCAAAAGCCTTCAAAGGCTTTGAATCAAGCTCTTTCTTGGTCAGAGTACAAAAAGGTCAACCACACCATTAAGTATCTCATATCTTGCACACCAAATGATTTAATAAATTATATTTCACCTGGTTTTGGAGGAAGAGCAACAGACACATGCATAGTAGAATCATGTGATTTTATAAAGTGTTTACAACTGGGTATGTGTGTGATGGCTGACAGAGGGTTCAAACATATAGAAGTATATTTACGCAAAGAGGGGATGCTACTAGTGAGACCTCCAAGTGTGAGTACAGGAGCCAAACTGTCTAAAACTGAAGTTAAGGAAACTAAGCAAATAACCAGTTTAAGAATCCACATTGAGCGTGTGATTAGACGTTTAAGAGAATTTAATATGTTAAAACCACATGCATGTATTAATTTAAGTTTAGTCAAAGTTCTTGATGATGTAATTACTATAGCCTGCGGCTTAATTAACTTACAAGATTCACTTATTAAATAAATAGAAATAATTTTTGTATTTTTATTTATCATTCTATACTTTTATATAACAATGGATATATGTACATAGGATTTCCAGAACGTTACTACAGTAAAAAGGAAATCAGATACATATTCTTCATTAAATGTTACACATAAAATTTCTACATTTTTATTTGTGCTGTAATCACAGTCAGTCACACAAAAAAAACACTTTTTTAGTCCACTCAGATACATTTGCATCTGCATCTGTACATAGCATTTCTTTGTAGATTTCCCATTTTTTATATAATTGGAATAAGTTTTTGCACTCATGGGGCATTTGATCTCAACGATGCTATCTTGGCAAATTCCATCTGGTGAACCAGCTATCATTGGATAGTTTTTAGACAACATTAGTCCACACTTCCTAATTTTTTTACCCAGTTTCTTACTAACAGTTACCCGTACTTCATCCTCTAAACTTCTTCCACGTTTCATAGCCGGTGTGTCTGGAATTTTCCCCCCATGATTAGTGATATCAGTGACCCCTCCTCTTTTCCCCCCATGATTAGTGATATCAGTGACCCCTCCTCTTTTTGGCATCGACTGACTTCATAAGCTCGAGATGCTGTGATTCGACCATACCTCAGCTCATGCCAAAGGCTATTTTTGTACTGGTCTCTGGTCTCATTCTCAATCCTATTTATTATTTCATCAGTCAGAACAACCTTATCCAAAAATGTGTCACAGCATTTTTCTTTATATTTCAGCACAAGTTGGTGCATCGATACACTTACTAAATCATCACAAGTATAGTCTGGTTGATATTTTAGTAGCTCACAGTTATTAAGTTTTCTCTTTTTCCCTTCTTTTAAAAACTTTTCTAGAACTAATGGATTTGATGGTAAGCTAATACTACCATTTGACATTTCCTTTGTTGTCATGTATTTCAGGGTAGTACCAACTCTGGACAGTTTCGATTTCAGCCAATAACATTGTACTGAAGTACAGGATGGTTCTTCACTCCTGCGATGGATCCACATAAGAAATGCTATGGCATGCTTGCAGCCCCCTTGAGAAGCAACACAATCGTGGCATTGAACAGACGTTACTTTTTCCTCATCTTCATCAACTGTCAATGTGACCGCATATAACTTGGCGTGCACTTTATGTTCTGGGCAAATTTTACATTTCACTGTACATACTTTTCCTTCACGTTTGAGTTGAACATAACTTATAGCATCATCCCCATATGATGGCCGTGAAGACCTAAAATACATATGGGGCATTCTCTGTCAACCGGGCCACCCCCCTTCGCCATCACAGTTTTAAGATAAAAAATTCGTAATTAGGCTTAAATGATAGCTTATGGTGTCTACTTTTCAGAGCCGAGTGGCGATTTTCGGAATTTCAACATGGCGGACTCAATATAGCGCTCTAAATGAGAAAAGAAGTGACGGAAAATTATATATCTTGCAAAAACTATATGAAAAATGTATTTAAAAAATTCTTTTTTGGGTCTAATTAACACATGAATTTGAGAGCTTTTCGAACATATATGACGTTTTTCAAAATTCAAAATGGCGGACCCAATATGGCAGACAAAAGTGCAAAACATCGCGCGAATTCTGTGAAACTGCGTAGGCGGGGGTTTTTGAGATCGCTGATCATAAATATATGGCCAAAATTCAGAAATTCAAAATGGCGGATCCAATATGGTGGGTGAAAAATGCAAAACATCGCGCGAATTCTGTGAAACTGCGTAGGCGGGGTTTTTGAGATCGCTGATCATAAATATATGGCCAAAATTCAAAATGGCGGATCCAATATGGTGGGTGAAAAATGCAAAACATCGCGCAAATTCTGTGAAACTGCGTAGGCGAGGGTTTTTGAGGTCGCTGATCACAAATATATGGCCAAAATTCAGAAATTACAAATAACGGATTCAATATGGCGGATCGAAATTGCAAATAGTCCCGTTAATTCTGTGAAACTGCTCGTACAAGAGAAGTTGTACCTACTATTGATATCCTATGTCAGTTTTTAAGTTAAAACTCTCTGCGTTTTACAGGGTGGAGACTGTCTATACATAGAAGAAATTATGTCTTAAAATTGCTACAGCGAAAATTCAACTTCATGAAAGGCTTAATTCCTGTCCGAAATTACACTAATTTTCTTAAATTAAATGAATGTTTTAGCTTAAATATTTTAGCTGATATTTTGACTAAAAAAAATATGTTTTGAGCTTGTGGCTAAGACTTTGAGCCTTAACATAAACTTAATTTAGGAACATTAGCACAGTTTTGAACTGAAATTGAGGCTTACACGATGATTGAATTTTAGATGTAACAATTGTAAGACTTATTTTTGTCTGTGTAAAGCCCGCATTATTTTCTTTTTTTTGTCTTTTCTGTTTTTCTTTATTTTTTTTATTTTTTTGTTCTTTTTTATATTTTTAAACATTTTTCTATTTTTTTTGTATTTTTAAACATTTTTTTATTTTTTTAAATCTTTTTATAATTTTTTTCATCTGAATATAAGTATTATATTACATTAGTAGCATAGCTTTGTACTATCAGTAGCGTTAGAGTATCGCTTAATAATTAATATTTTATTTTCGATTGGCGTAAAACTATGACTTTTTTGTATATTCGGAACGGCTGGCGCAGTACTGAATCTTCTATTCAATTTTCTAATTATTTTATTGTGCTCATTTGTGGAATAGTATCTAATGTTGATATTTTTAAAGTTCGATGTAGCTACTAACGTAATATAATACTTATATTCAGATGAAAAAAATTATAAAAAGATTTAAAAAAATAAAAAAATGTTTAAAAATACAAAAAAAATAGAAAAATGTTTAAAAATATAAAAAAAGAACAAAAAAAATAAAAAAAATAAAAAAAACAGAAAAGACAAAAAAAAGAAAATAATGCGGGCTTTACACAGACAAAAATAAGTCTTACAATTGTTACATCTAAAATTCAACATTGTGTAAGCCTCAATTTCAGTTCAAAACTGCGCTAATGTTCCTAAATTAAGTTTATGTTAAAGCTCAAAGTCTTAGCCACAAGCTCAAAACATATTTTTTTAGTCAAAATATCAGCTAAAATATTTAAGCTAAAACATTCATTTAATTTAAGAAAATTAGTGTAATTTCGGACTAGAATTAAGCCTTTCATGAAGTTGAATTTTTGCTGTAGCAATTTTAAGACATAATTTCTTCTATGTATAGACAGTCTCCACCCTGTAAAACGCAGAGAGTTTTAACTTAAAACTGACATAGGATATCAATAGTAGGTACAACTTCTCTTGTACGAGCAGTTTCACAAAATTAACGGGACTATTTGCAATTTCGATCCGCCATATTGAATCCGTCATTTGTAATTTCTGAATTTTGGCCATATATTTGTGATCAGCGACCTCAAAAACCCCCGCCTACGCAGTTTCACAGAATTTGCGCGATGTTTTGCATTTCTCACCCACCATATTGGATCCGCCATTTTGAATTTCTGAATTTTGGCCATATATTTATGATCAGCGATCTCAAAAACCCCGCTTACGCAGTTTCACAGAATTCGCGCGATGTTTTGCATTTTTCACCCACCATATTGGATCCGCCATTTTAAATTTCTGAATTTTGGCCATATATTTATGATCAGCGATCTCAAAAACCCCCGCCTACGCAGTTTCACAGAATTCGCGCGATGTTTTGCACTTTTGTCCGCCATATTGGGTCCGCCATTTTGAATTTTGAAAAACGTCATATATGTTCGAAAAGCTCTCAAATTCATGTGTTAATTAGACCCAAAAAAGAATTTTTTAAATACATTTTTCATATAGTTTTTGCAAGATATATAATTTTCCGTCACTTCTTTTCTCATTTAGAGCGCTATATTGAGTCCGCCATGTTGAAATTCCGAAAATCGCCACTCGGCTCTGAAAAGTAGACACCATAAGCTATCATTTAAGCCTAATTACGAATTTTTTATCTTAAAACTGTGATGGCGAAGGGGGGTGGCCCGGTTGACAGAGAATGCCCCATATATAAGATTGATTAATAATAGCATGGTTTTCTTGGGCTGTGAGCAATAAGTACTATGTTATCCAATAATATAATGTATCTGATTGAGAGGGCTGTAATATATAGGCTGATGATGATGATTAACTGGGTAATCTGTCTATGTAGGTACCTCTTAATACATACAATATCATTGATGTTACCTAATCTCAAAAATAACCAAAGATATACATAGTATTAAAAAGGTTTTTGTAAGTTAAATTGTACTTAGTATTATCAACTAATTAATATACTTACAAGGAACTTTTCACATTTCGAAATTCTGATGAGCAAAAGTCTTTATTTGACGCAAGAAACTCTCCCGTCATTAATAAGTCTATTCTAGGCATTGGAGCTATTTGCTTTAACGAATCCTTGTTCCATCGTTTTTGACTCTTGATTTTTGTAATTATAATCACAAAACTCAATAACTGATGAATTTTAAACCACAAATCAATTAATTAAATGATGCAGAAAACATCCAAGCGCGTAATCACAAGAAGTTCAAGCGAATACAACGTTTGTTTCCATAGGCGTGACGTCATTCGCTTTGATTGGTGTTTCACATATCATGGCTGATCTCAATATTTTATGCCTTTATTTTATTGAAAATCACATTAATCTCACTTTTAATATAAAAATGGAGTCGTTTTTTAGAATTCTATAAACATATGTTTTTATAGAAAATCACTATTTCTATGATTCTTTTATACTGTCATTATGCCTATTCTTTTTTTTGTTTAACATTTTTTTTTTACAAGTCTTATCTCTATGCTCGTACCCATGTTTACTTAATCTATGACTTCATCTATGATGTTGAACATTTTCTGTTGGGTGTACTGAACGCATCCTGTTTTAATTAGTAATTCCCTTAAATCCTCGGTGGTGTATTCTCTCTCGTCCTTGAATCTGAACGATATTGCGGCAGCTTCGTCTAGATGGGATTTATTTGCATCCAACCTTCTCTTTTTCGAGGATGAATTTAGTTATTTGATTAATCTTGTGGAACCATCTCGTCACTGTTCTCGGAGGTCGAACGTTAGCTAGTCCGCAGGAGATAGTTTGCTACGTCAGTTTACGAAAACAGTTGTCTAGCTCACGTAGGTCGTATACGAGCCGTGTAACTGTGCAGCCCCAATCCCGTAGTGTGACGGTGACTAATCCGTTTCGTTCGATGGAGGTAATGATACCTCTTTGCCATCGGTATCCATCTCGCACCGCGACTATGTCGTTCAGCTTTATCTCATCATCAGGTCGCAAGGGAAGGTGTCTTCTTCTATTCATCCTCAGAATCAGATCTTCGATGAGTTCGTCGAGGTATTTTCTTCCGCGTTCGAGATGGGCCCAGAACATGGTAGGAGTTTCCACTTTGATGATTTTCACCTTTAGATCTCCGCGAGTTAACAGCCGAGTGTTGATACAGTAGATTTCCATAACTATAAGAGAATGGTTGCTGAATGCTCACAATATAGTGACGACAAGTCGGGTATAAGAAAAGCTTCTCCTCATGATTTAAGTTCTAAACTATAGGATGCGTAAGTAGGGAATTGAGTGGCTGATTTCCCGGGAAGGAGTACCGGATAGGTACTCTGTGATTTTGTATTATTTTCCGTGGAAGTGGATGATTCGGAGAGTTCTATTTCATTCGGGAATCCCCAGTTAAGTTGAAACTTCTCATCTGGTTGGTTTGTCTTAAAAAGGGGAACAGTGGGATCTTCATTACCCTTATTTTTCTTCTTTCTTAGGTGTAACAGCAACTGAGTTAATGAGTCCCATATAGCTCCTATTAGATGCACAGACCATCCATATACTGTGTGCGTATCCATAATACTAGCGTGTCGAGGATTAATTTGATGACTCTCCCACACAAATATATTCCGAGTAATCCGGTACTAACATTGTCGAAAATTAGGAAATTTCCTCAGAATTTTTGCCAAGTTGAGACCGCAATTTTTTCGATCGAGGCTTGATCTATAAGGTTCGAGATCGAACTTCCGTGTATTAGAGTTGATTTCCCCAATACTTCTCTCACTACTGTGTTTAAAACTGCAGGTTGTTCAGCAGGGAACATTATGATCTCTAAGTTGGTCTAGATCCCTTTGTGTGTAAATACCGCTAGTAGTGAGCGTTCCAGGGTTAACGTATTAGGTGTACAACTTTGCTTCCGCCGTTTCTTTTTCCAAAATTCGAGGCTTTATTGTAAAAAACTGGTTATACACATTTATGATTCAAAGTATTGTCCATCGCTGGCCACTACTTTCTCCCATCTTTCGGGCAGCGTACGAATCCCGCGTCGAAAAATTGGTCACCTTTTGAGGCGATCCACGAATCGATCCAATTTTTTATTCCTTCATAAGACCGGAAGTGCTGGTCAGCTAGGCCGTGTGCTATTGATCGAAACAAGTGATAGTCAGAGGGAGCAATGTCTGGAGAATACGGCGGGTGGGGTAGGATTTCCCATTTCAACGTTTCCAAGTATCTTGACCACTTTCGCAACATGGGGTTGAGCTTTGTCATGCTGCGAAATCACTTTATCGTGTCTCTCGTTGTATTGCGGCCGTTTGTCTTTCAATGCTCGGCTCAAACGCATCAATTGCGTTCGATACCGAGCGCCTGTGATTGTTTCAGTCGGTTTTAACAGCTCATAATACACTACGCCGAGCTGGTCCCACCAAAGAGCATGACCTTGGAGCCGTGAATATTCGGTTTGGCCGTCGACGTGGAAGCATGGCCGGGAACTCCCCATGATTTTCTGCGCTTGGGATTATCGTAATGAACCCATTTTTCGTCCCCAGTCACAATGCGATGCAAAAATCCCTTCCGTCTTTGCAGCTGTTCACAAGCAAACAAACGCCGTTCAACTTGGCTTCAACTCGTACGGCACCCAATTTCCTTGCTTCTGAATCATTCCCATGACTCTGAGGCCTTTTGAAATGGCTTGTTGAGTCACTCCCAATGATCATGCCAATTCTTCTTGATTTTGACGAGAGTCTTGATCAAGTAATGCCTCCAATTCTGCATCTTCGAAAACCTTTTCTCTTCCATTACTATGCCGGTCTTCGACGTCAAAATCATCGTTCTTGAAGCGTTGAAACCACTCGCGACACGTTCTTTCACTAATAGCGGCCTCACCATAAGTATTTAAGAGCATTCGATGAGCCTCAGCCGCAGATTTCTTTATATTGAAGCAGAAAATTAAAACCTCCCGCAATTGATGAGAATTTGGCTCGTAAACTGACATTTTCAATCGAGAATAACTTTATGATGCAGACACAAATCGACTAATGTTTCTATGGGGTTATGTGGACAGATGTCCAAGTTTATTGTATGACGTCTATGATCTATTTATTTTGACCACAACTTACCGCTAAAGCCATCTATAGGAAAACAACAGAAGCAAAGTTGTATACCTAATACTTCCAAGTAGGTTTAGTCGCGGATTTCATAATGGTAGGTGGCAATGTTTCCACAGGTCTTGGTAAAAATTTGTACCAGGCGTCTTCCAAATGGTACATCGAGGGAACTAGGGGATTGAGTGATCAGGGTTCCTTGCCGCAATAATATGTGTGTTTGCGGGGTCAAAAAATAAGTTTGATTTTCTCGCAACACCGGGAGTTGGTCATAACATTCTTGGATTCTGACTAATCTTACTTCGACTGGCACACATTTTATTATGTGAATTACTTTTCCTGCTAATAGGGCCATGTAGCCCGGTCCTTTCATGAAATGATAAGCAAAAAGTCAGGGGATGTCGTCGCTATAATTAATGCATTTTGTATCAAACGCAATTCGATGTCGCACTGTTGCAGTAAGATGTTTCTGTATAGCTGGTTGATCTGGGTACGAACATGTTCCTCTACGTAGACAAATTTCGAATTCATATAAGTAAAAAGATCGAAACTGAAGGCACGACTGTGATTCAAAAATGTGTACTCGTCAGAGCTGCCCTCGTAAATTACTAATTTCGGGTGTTCAGTTCGAATGAAAGTGTATCCGCACGTTTTATATACACCTGTCTTGGCCATAGCAAAAACAGTCTTAAGAATTTAATGTGTAAATGATCTGGAGTGATCCATTTGCGTTGTTTATAATTTTGTTCGCTACTCCTTTATACAAGCGGCAATAACCGGAAAGATTGCAGGATTCGGGTACTGGATCCCAATAGATGTTTCTTCCTTCCATGTCAATATAATGCGTGGCTTTCAGTTCACAGATTACCCCTGATCTGAGTTGAACGCGATTAGTGTTTAAATGGATGTCGGCAATGTAGTCCTGCAGCGTGATTTTAATGCTGGCTAATACAATGATATCAGACCAACTTCCGTAAGGGTCTGAGTAGGCTTCTCTGGAACACTTTCCATCGTTGTCCATCGTGATCAGCCAAAACTATAGGACGCGTAGCAGTCTGATTAGGTTTTAATCCAGCTATGTAAGTTCCTTCTAGATTGAAGTTTCTTGACACATGCATGTTTTTCGACATACTTCGTCTATACCTATATGAGTATTTACCGTTGTACATGCATGGTATGAGAAAACATCCCACATTTCCATATTGAGCGATCGATCTCGACTTTACATTGTATTACCTTTACAAATTTGAACTCATCGAGTTGAAGCAATTATACAAGATGGCTGAAAAGTTTCAGCACAGTCGAAGTGTACAGCTAGATTGGCTCATACTGATGATACAAGTCAAATACCATTATGCAATATTCTCAATAGTTATTGAGTTATTAATTAAAGTGTCTGAGCCAATGCGCGCGTGAGAAAGTGGTAGGTTGGGCTGTTCGGCAACATTGAAAAGCGTGAGGAGGAGTCACGCGGCGAGTGGGTACTGCGCGGGGCGCGGGGGGAGGGACGCAAGCGACTCTATTGTCGCGCGTCTATTATCGCACTTATAGTTTTATTCGATATTATTTGTATCCTTTCTTCTTTATATTTCGAGTTTTGCTTGCACATAAATTTATCTATCATTTCTTAAGATTGAGCTTGAGTGGATGCAAAAGCTTTTGAAGATGGTTTATTATTATCTTTAATATTAGAAATGGTTTTATGTGTGTCGTCAGGATTACATAATTGTGTCTTTTTCGTAAGTTCTTCAATTATATCATGAGAGGTATTATTTTGTTTATTATTTTTCGTAGGTATTTTAACCTTTGGAGATTTTGTTTTTCCCAGGGAGTTTAAGGAGTCCTTTCCTTTTGACTCTCTTGAATAGGATTGTGCCATATCGCGTAGTGAGGTTTGGATACTTCCCTCCTCGCAATTGGCGGGAGTAGAATTTACCAGAGGGGTCTGGAAACTTTCCTCTGTAATTCTAGAACGATTTAATATTTCAGGAGAGATTTGGTAACTTCCCTGTCCAGGGTTTTGAGAATTTAATATCTCGGGGGAGGAATCTTCTCCTTGGGTGCTTAGGCTAGGGTTTTTATTCAATTTTTTATTACCTCTCATAATTTTATTTTTATTTTTCTCTTTTGTTTCTTCTTTTCTCATCTTTCTTTTGTCTTCATTTATAATCCTGTCTTCAGTATCTAAGATTGTATAATCACAATAGGTTTCCTTTCCAAAGATATTGGTCTTGTCCTCGCTGGATATTTTGTAATGAATTTGATTATCCACTGGATCTTGAGAACTAAATGATGTATTAATAGGTTCCTCTTCAACGTTAAGCTCAATGATCGACTCATGATTGTCAAACAATTCGTTTAAAGGTTTAAAACGCAGGGTTGGTACCGAAACTTCCGCTTCTTCATCCAAGGTATTTATGACCTTTAGGTATGCCTTTCCACAAATGTTTTCTACGATTGTGTCTCCTAAATAAATTCCATGGGCTATCTTCAATCGGGGTATGTATCCTATTTTAATTTCTGAATTATTTATTCTTATATAAAATAATGATTCAGTTTGCGGAGATACTATGGTGGTTTCTGGTGAAAAGAAAGGCACATTAACTCCTGATATGTTTAAATATCCTTTTTCGTAATCTATTTTTAACGATGTTTGCTTGAAGATGTCGTTGCCTAATGCCGACTTGTGAAATAGAAAAATTGCTAGATACTACATGAAAAGTTACTTGTGTTTCAAAAAGCGATAGAACGACTTCTCCAAGAGTATAAATGTTCATTTATGCTATTTAATTCTAAGATTTTAGTAATTGACAGCTTTGCCCTTGGATATAAAATTTCCTTGAATTATATTTGGCCTTGATCCGGTGTCTAACATAAAAGTTACATGGGAGATAGATTTACCGAAATTTGCCTGAACGGTTGGCACGCAACTATGTTTGTCGAGATTCACCGTTACGGGTCGTATTTCTAACGCATCATTATTTATTGAGTTTTTTTGAGACGTTGATGGGTGTGAGATCCGGTCGAACTCCCGTGGCACACCCGACTTTGAGGGGTCGTTAAAGTTTCTCTGACTACTTATTTTTCTGCGGTTATTACTTGCAACGCGTAATTCACAATTCTCGAAAAATGCCCTTGTTCTTTACAATAGCGGCAAAACATTGACTCTTTGGGGGTTGCGCTTTGCCCCATTCTTGATCGACATTCCTTAGCAATATGCCCAAAATTATTACAATTTTGACAGATTGTGATTTATTCCCTAGATCGCACTGTTTATTCTGTTTCTTCCAACAATTATTTGCTGAGTGCCCTGGTTTGTCGCACCATTGGCAAATTACAGAAGGTTTATTTTGGTTATTACTGTTATTCATTCGACTCAATTTGGCATTATGGCCAGATTTTGAACAGTTGGCAAGTAACGTTATTTCCTTGTATTATCTTGATGGGTTGTCGGGCTTGAGGATCACGGAATTAGTAATACCTGTCGGCACTATGTCCGCGTTTCTTGCAAATTTGACATATTAATATTTCAGTTCCTACGCCGATTTTGTTATGAGTTTGTTGAGAAAGTTGAATTAATTTTCTACAATTAAAAGCTAAAGGTCCTTCTTTATAACAAATTTGACAGGTTTCTTGTACACGATTAGAAATTTGTGCTTTACTTGTAATACTTTGTCCTTGTCGTAAGTCATTCATTTCGTAATTCTATTTCTATCCGCAGAACGTCGGCTACGGTGGCCTGAACATCTAAGTTTCTTGCTATTCTTTGCTCGATTTCCAGTTTTAAGCCTCTGATGAAGCATTTACACATATCCTTTTCTGATGCTTTAATATTTTGGCCGGAGAGCCCATTTCCTGAATTTTTGTATGCTTCTAGTATCTGTTTTCCTAACATTTTTACTCGATTCGTGTATGTACCACGTCTTCTGCGTTCTTTTGATAAATACACCTTAATTCTCCTTGTAACTGATAAATATTTTTTGATGGATGAACTATAAACTTGTTCTAAATATTTTTTTAACTGCGCTACGCTGTCAAAGTTCTGGTCTTGCATAGTGGGACGCGCTTCTCCTACAATTCTAGTTCGGATAATTTTGGTAAATTGAAGTTTTGCCTCGTCAAGCAGCATAGCTTTTGCTTCTTCACAACCCTCAATAAAATAGATCAACGGGATATTTTGCCCGTCAAAGGAGACAGCTTCAACTGCATATCTGAATGTAGCGAGCGGATTGTAGTTCGCCATAGTTTCGGTGATATTCTTATTACTAATAAAACGATCGATTTGATCCGTCGGATAATTTCGTCGAAGGAACCGTCGGAACTGGGCTCGGATGCGCCAATTGCGTTATTGAGTTGATCCTCCGATTTCTCTGCGATGTCAAGGGAAAAAGTGACGATTTTAGGTATGGGTTTATAGGATCCAGTGGGAATAAATGTGTGTGGTGTTGAACTACTTGATTTGGCTTTACTTCAATTTTCTATGGAAGTTCTATAAAGATCGTCAACTTCAACCTTATCGGATTTAGACCTCGTATTCATCCCTGTCTTTAAAAACCACACTAAAGGATCCCGGACGAGCCCCCAATTTTAAAGGTTCTGTTACGTCCAAACCCCAGGTTTTTATTGTTTAAGAGGAATAAGTGAGGGAAAGAAATAGGGGTTATGAAAGGACATGCAGACACTCTGTCTCGCAACACAAGGAGAAGGAATGTGGAGTGAGTCGAACGCACTTGATATCAGCTCCGGATATGGGTCAACGTCTCGAAAGACGGTATGACACCTATCCCAAGCGGTGCGATCGTAGGTCCTGTTTCGAGTAAAGGAATTTAATCCTTCTTACTCAGGGATGGACCGAGTGCGGGTTCGTCAACAAGGGAAAGAGTACGAGGTGACGATCGAAATAACTTAAGGAGTCAATTTCATTTTCATTTAAATATTTATTCTTATATTCAAAGGAAAATTGTTAAAGAGGAAGAAAACATAAAATCAAACACTTTTATAGTTGTTAAATTTTTGATGTTTAAAATTACTTAACCTTACTGTTACATTTAAATTATTATTAACAATTAAATTCTTAAATTTAAGTGTGCAAATCGGTTTTGTGAGTAAATAAATAGGAGGAAGAGAGAAAAAAAAGCGGGAAGGGTTATTCAATTTCTTCTAGAGTGACGGAAAGGCGGGGAAAATAATTGTAAAAAAAATCTAACGGGAACTAAGTACGGGAATCGATTATCAGAAAAATTGACGGGGCTACTACTATTTGGATCGGCGGTGGAGATAATTTCTATGAGGAGTTGGTTGGAGGAGTTGGATCAAAGGGATCAGGATCGATGGTGTACGTCCCCGTTAATGGATCACGACACTCCGGGAACTCCGTTACTGTTTCCGAGAACGGAGAAGGAAGGGAGATGTCAAGGGTACTCCGCTGTCGAGAAGAAAACTTCTCCATGATTTCCACGCTCGAGGTGGAAAGAGCAGAAGAGGGTGGTCTGAGTGATTCAAGTGAGGAAATGGGAGAATATGATGAGTATTGTTCGGCGCTCACTGATACTTCTCGTTGTAAATATCGTTCTTAGAATAAGTATTAATTGTCGAGTTATTTGTGTCGTTCGTTGTTTCACGTGATTGATTGATCGGTTTAAATTGCTTATTGTATCGATAATCTCGCGGGTTGACGGCGATCTAGCAACACACCTCTAGATTCGCGGCTCACCGTAACGTGCTGCCATCCGTCGATCAGCGAGATGTCGAAAGGAACGCATGATTGCTGCGTGCTTGACTTCACTTCTAGTCGGGCTTCTTCGCCGTACGCACCTCTTCCGAGACAGGATCGAGGCCGACGATTGATATAAAACCAAGGATAAGCTCTCTCGTCCAGATCTCGAAGCCGACGGACGCGCGTCGCTTGGGGATCAAGGCTATCACCATCTGAAGGAGGATAACGCACGCTTTGCACGCTTTGCACGCTACTGCTTACAGCACGCTCCACCTCCCGGCGATTGATGCCTCCGCCGCTAATCACGCTGCAGAGCACCTCGGCCCACGGTGAGTCGCTTTCGCTTTATTGCATGCTTTTCAAGTTTATTACGTTAGACCGTTCGTATCGCTAAACGGCGGCATTGCTATATCGCCGTCGTCCTGGTTCTCGTATTCGTGTATTTTGCCGCGGCGAGACTATTACACCCTCGCCGAACATTGGTCCTTCGAGCCGGATTCTAGGTGAAAGACTATTAAAAAATATTAAATTAACAATTATCGGGCAACGGACTTCGTTTGTTAGCAGGACTTCGCTAAATTTTCGGTATCGCTCTAATATCCTCGCTACATCTCGTTTCTCGCTCGTTCTCGCGGACATTCCAAAGTCCCTTTTTTGCTTGTTTGTCTCCTCGGTAGCGTTCCGTGAGAGCTATACTCAATTCGCGTCGACAGTGAAGTCTTGCTGGCATATAAAGCTCGTGCTAATACATTGTATTAAATGCGAATCGAATGTTCGATGAGATACTGTTATCTCAACCTTGTACTCATTCGAGATATTGCTTGCTATAGTTAACGTAGTCATGCTATGCTTGATAGTCGTATACTTGCTACATTTTGCTACCAATCCGCTATGTTAATTGATACTATTTGTTCTCGTTGATTGCGATTGAATTTCGTTGTTACTTGCACTCATTGCTTGCGGTTATTTTATCATTTTGATTTCCGCGCGTTTCTCGCAACTATCTCGTCGTTGATTTGCATTTTTTATTTGCGAGTAATCTCGGGGTTAAGTTGCACCCGTTCTTTCACATTTGTTGGGACCATTAGTTTCACGATTATTTTGTTAATTCCATCTTGGTTTGAACAGTAGCTTATCAATGAGTGCAGATGACGACGTAGTAATATCG
>CABEGB010001522.1:0-67803 GCA_901521435.1 Crematogaster levior
AATTATTTCTGGTGGTACAAAGTAATACATAATAGGTAGTAAATAATGGGACAAATTTAGTTTAATTTCGCTAATTAAATTCCTAAGAAATTGAAAGTGAAATGTCTTATTTTCTAGGTTAAACGAAATAGGGGTTGTTTTACGGGGTTAATGGAAATATTTTGTATGTTTTTTGGGTGGTACAAATTAGTACAAATTCTGCACTAAAAGAATATGTTATATTTGTTATTTTTTTTTTGGTCCTGCTAGCTTGAGATCAAGTTAGCAGCGCCACGATTTTTTTTTGAAATGGCACGAAGTACAAAATTATTTTTTGTGGTATAAAATAGTACAAAATAAGTACTAAAAATTCCGATAGGTCGGATTCGATTTTGCTGATTTAGTCCTGCTAGCTTGAAAGAGATAAAAATTTGCCTCCCAGAGAAACTTAGAGCAGAGATTTTCTGATGGAAGGAAAATATTCCAAATGCTTCAAACCCTATCAGACAAGGTATTTATAAATAATTTATAAATAAAATTCATTTATAAATAAAATTTATAAATGAAATTTTTTCGGATGCATCCACCTCAGGTTCGGATGGCAAAAAAGAGAAAGGTTTTTGAACGGTAGAAGAAAAGAAGTGGCATATCAATCATTTAGAGTTGAAAGCAGCCCTTTTTGTGTTAAAAAGTTTAATGAAAAGAGTTAGGAATTGCGAGATCCTCCTGCGAATGGACAATACCACAGCAGTCTCTTCTTCTTCTTCTTCTTTCCTCCTAAGACTGTGTCCTGTTTCCTTCGACATACGCCTCAGGCGTTCTCTTGGGAACCTGATGTCCAGCTTTCCTGCCATCTTTTCGGCGACCTCGTGGTGTTAGGATTCCTGCTCCAAACGATCTTGGCCAATCGATCGTCTCCCATGCGGTCCACATGGTTCCTCCATTCCCTTCATCTGCCTCGGACTCATCTCACCACGTCTTGCACCTCGCATATCTCCCTTATTTCCTCGTTTCTCCTCCGATCAAGCAGTGTATTCCCCGTAATTTGTCTTAGGGTGCACATCTCTGTTGTCCTAAGAAAGTGCTTAGTGCACGAGGTATCCGCTCTTGTTTCTGCCGCATAATGATCTCATAATGGGTCTCACACACGTTTTATATATTCTGACTTTGCTCGGTATGCTCATGTGCTTATTTCTCCAGATAACGTCTCTCAGACATCCAGACACCACAACTGCCTTTGTTGTCTGCCCTTGACTCCTTCCTCAAGTTTCTGTTACTCGTGATATTCACTCCTAAGTATCTGACGCTCATCACTGCTCAATGCTCCGATTGTACGCCACCAGCTTGCATCTTACGGGATCCCTGGCTATGACTAGTGATTGTGTCTTCTGGACTGAAATGGTCATGTTCCATTTTTCTGCTGATAGCTGGAATCTGAACAATAATCTTTGTAGTTCGTCCTCATTTTCTGATATTAAAACCGCGTCGTCTGCGTAACAGACAATCTTGATTTGCTCATTTCCCATTTCATATCCTCTTCCCGTTTCCGTTATAACGCTTATTATCTCGTCCATAATCAGATTAAAAAGTATCGGGCTGAGGCTATCTCCCTGTCTCACGCTAGTGTTTGTGGATATTCCTCCTGTCAGCTTGTTCTCTACCTTGATGTAGGTTTGGTTGTTCGTGTTCAATTTTTCTATGACAGCTCTTATGTTCGAATCAATGCGCCGTTTCTCTAGCAGCGTCAATACATCTTTTAGCCTTACTTTATCGAAGGCTTGTGTTAGGTCTACAAAACACATGAAGGCTGGCTTCTTAAACTTGATAGCCTTCTCAGACAGTTGGCGCACGATAAATATTCCGAGGTGGATCTGTTATGCTTGAAACCCTGCTGTTCTTCCCTGTGCCTGCAACTTCTTCCGCTAATATTTTAGTCAGCAACTTCGATACGGTACTTAGTAAGCTGATTTCTCGGTAATTTTTAAGGTCTGTTTTGGCGCCTTTTTTGAAGATTGGTATAGTGATGCTTTCCTTCTACTGGTCAGGTACCTGCTTTAGCGTGAGGATTATATTGTAGAGACTGATCAGTTCGTCTATCAATGCAGCACCTCCGTATTTGATCATCTCGTTTGTTATGTTGTAAATTCCAGGCGACTTGCGATTTTTAAGCTTTGGAATGGTCCTGACTACCATCTCTCTTGTGACTAGCCACTTACCCTTCTCGTTCTGTTCGGTTGTTATTATTGTTGTATCGGTCTCCGTCCTCTCTGTCGCCTTGGTCCTCCGAGTTGCTGTATAGGTTCTTTAAGTGCGTTTCCCACTCCTTTATTACCACAGCAGTCGCTGTTATATTATCTTATATTAATAAAATGGGAGGTGTATAACACCCAAATCTACATAAAATTGCAAAAGAGATCTGGCAATGGTGCGAAGTAAGAAATATTTGGTTGACGGCTTCTTATATAAAGTCGAAAGAGAACACGGAGGCTGATCGAAAATCTAGAATAAAAAATATCGACACAGAGTGGGAGTTAGCGGATTATGCCTTTCAGATAGCAATAGAAACATTCGGGCGCCCAAAAATAGATCCAAAAATCTTTTTGCGTCTAGATGTAACACCAAATGCGATAGATTTTGTACTTGGGAAAAAGATCTAGAAGCATTAATTATCGATATGCTTTCACAGTAGACTGGTACTTGTTAGACTTATTTTGGGCATTCCCACCATTCGCTCTCATTTTGCGAGTCTTAAAAAAGATCGTGACGGATCGAACTACGGACATAGTGGTAGTTCCCTGTTGGTCTCACCAACAGTCAATCACCATGGTTTCCACTATTTTTTAAGTTACTGTCCGAAAAGCCTTTGATTCTCAAGCCTTCCCCTTACTTTTATCTCCTTGCAAAATCATACAACATCCGTTGGCGAACAAGCTGTCCCTGATGATAGGCAGATTATCAAGGAATCATTTATAAAAAGAGGATTACTTGATAAATCCCTAGACATATTGGAAACATCATTAACAATGTCAACTCACAAACAATATGCGGGATCTTTGAAGCAATGGTGGGCCTTTTGCCGTGAACAAGAAACAGATCCATTTCAACCTAAGGCTGAAGTTATTCAGTTTCTAACAAAAAAGTTTGAAGAAGAGGCAGCATACGGATAACTCAATTCAACGAAATCGGCAATCTCCTTGATCAGTAAAAATAGCGTAGGTCAAAGCAAAGATATCTCCAGGTTTTTAAAGGAGTTTCCACGCCTGCAAAACCCAAATATGATTGAATTTGGAACATGGACAGTCCTACAAGAAATCGAAAAATGGTTTCCTCTGGAAGGGTACCTATAGAGCGGTTAACAGAAAGATTGGTGTTGCTGCTTGCATTAGGCACTTTCCAGAGAACGCAAACGTTGGCAGCAATCAAGCTACATATTAAGCGCATTTCGGAAGGATACGAAATAGAGATTCCTGATCGGATAAAGACATCTCGTCCGGGGACATATCAGCCATTACTAAGTCTGCCGGGCTTTTCCAGAAAATCCCAGATTATGCATTGCATCAACACTCGATACATATATTGAAGTGACATCGAGTTGGAGAGGAAAAGTCGAGAATCTTTTTTTAACAACAAAGAAACCATTTAAAGCGGCATCTTCCGCGTCAATAAGCAGATGGACCAGGGCAGCTATGCACCGTTGTAGCATAAACAAAGAATTCACAGCCCACTCGACGAGACATGCATCTACGTTAGCAGCATTGAAAAAAGGCATAAAATTAGAAATTATTAAGACGGCCGAATGGACCCAAAACTCTCAAGTAAAGTTTTGCAAAACATTACGATAAAACTATTTGTTCGACCAAAGAACATTTTTCACTCTTTCAATCACTCTTTCAAAAATAAGAAATATTTAAGTCAATGATATATAAGTATAAGAGAAAGTTATTTTAGTACGGTTATCTAGTTTCATGGTTTAGTTTCTCGATCTGAGACTCAGAATTTAGTTCATTTCAAGTTTTCTATAAAAGTTTTTATGTCAATTATAGTATTAAAAAAAAACATACATATATATACAGTGTAATTCAAAAGTTTCCGGACTTTTGTTGAGGAAGTTTTCTCCGTGGCGCCATCTATAGACAACTGATTAAAATCGATGGCCGAAAGTTTCACGAATGTTTTGACACTTTCCGAGCATCATTATGTTGACAAATAACAAAGTTAGCGCGTAAAAAGTAGTTGTGTGTTTGTTCCTCCGGTCAAAAAATGAAAGTGGAACAAAGAGCCAATATCAAATTCTGTTTTAAACTCGGTAAAACTTTCACCGAGACTTACGAATTGATGAAACAAGTTTATGAGAATGATTGTTTATCTCGATCGCAAGTGTACGACTGGTTTCAACAGTTTAAGAACGGTCGGGAGGATGTTTTTGATCAAGAACGCAGTGGCCGCCCGAGAACTGGGAGGAATGACAAAAACGTCGAAAAAGTCCGCCAAGCAAGAGAGATGCTCCAAAGTCTCATTGAAAACATTAGAAGAGGACTTGGCAATGCCTGGCGCGACAATTTATCACATTTTGACGGAGAATTTGGGCTATCGGAAGCTTTGTGCTCGATTTGTTCCTCACAAGTTGACGGACGACCAAAAAGCCAACCGCGTTCAACATTCAAAAGACCTCATTAGCACTCACCGCAGAGACCCCAACTTCATCAAAACAATTGTTACTGGTGACGAGACGTGGTGTTTTCAGTATGATCCCGAAACAAAGTGTCGAATGGAAGCTGCCAGAAGAAGCGAAACCACAAAAATGTCGTTTGGAGAAGTCAAAAATGAAGGTCCTCGTCGAAGGTGCTCGTTTGTTTTTACGATTACAAAGGCATCGTGCATAAAGAGTTTATTCTATACGGCGAAACCATCAATGGCGAGGTTTACCTTGGCATTTTGAAGCGTCTGGTGCTGCGTATCAGCCGTGTACGGCCAGAATATCGCGCTGTTGGCAGTTGGTCGCTGCTCCACGACAATGCACCATGTCATCGGTCCGTACTTGTGAGTCAGTTTTTGGCCCAAAAAACAAATCACAACCATCAACCACAGCCCGTATTCGCCAGATCTTGCTCCATGCGACTATCTTCCCGAAGCTCAAAATGACCATGAAAGGCCAGCGCTACGATGCTGTGGATGACATCCAGAAGGCCGTGACATCAGTCCTGAAGTCGATCCCGTTAATCGACATCGAAAAATCGTTCCAAACATTGATTGACCGTGCAAATCGTTGTATTGACTCAGAAGGAATGTATTTTGAATAAAATTAACAAATATCGGAGAATTTTCGCGTTTTCACTCAAATAGGGGGAAAGTCTGGAAACTTTTGAATTACACTGTGTATGACGGTATATATATATATATATATATATATATATATATACTTTTTCTAAACCTCTACACGTTAAATTGTCGAAAACGAGACCTGAGAGATATAATTGAACGATTAAACGATCTCAAGAGAGAGATGTTCGATCGTAATTATGTAGAGGGTCTCGTTCGAGACGATGTCTCCCACTCATCAAAAATCATTTTTCGTTCCCGGATTCAGTATGGATAGTAATTTTTATCTGAATATCTTTACATTTTTGTACTCTTTTTTAAATTTAAATATTCCTAATGTTATTTTTTTAAATCTTATATGTTCATTTATTTTATTAGGTGTACAAATTTGCTTCCGCCGTTTTCCTATAGATGGCTTTAGCCGTAAGTGATGGTCGAAATAAATAGATCATAGACGTCATACAATAAACTTGGGCATCTGTCAACATAACCCCATAGAAACATTAGTCGATTTGTGTCTGCATCATAAAGTTATTCTCGATTGAAAATGTCAGTTTACGAGCCAAATTCTCGTCATTTGCGGGAGGTTTTAATTTTCTGCTTCAATATGAAGAAATCTGGGGCTAAGGCTCATAGAATGCTCTCAAATACTTATGGTGAGGCCGCTATTAGTGAAAGAACGTGTCGTGAGTGGTTTCAACGCTTCAAGAACGGTGATTTTGACGTCGAAGACCGGCATAGCGGTGGAAGAGAGAAGGTTTTCGAAGATGCAGAATTGGAGGCATTACTTAATCAAGACTCGTGTCAAAATCAAGAAGAATTGGCACGATCATTGGGAGTGACTCAACAAGCCATTTCAAAACGCCTCAAAGCCATGGGAATGATTCAGAAGCAAGGAAATTGGGTGCCGTACGAGTTGAAGCCGAGAGATGTTGAACGGCGTTTGTTTGCTTGTGAACAGCTACTTGAAAGGCAAAGACGGAAGAGATTTCTGCACCGCATTGTGACTGGGGACGAAAAATGGGTTCATTACGATAAGTCCCAAGCGCAGAAAATCATGGGGAGTTCCCGGCCATGCTTCCACGTCAACGGCCAAACCGAATATTCACGGCTCCAAGGTCATGCTCTGTATTTGGTGGGACCAGCTCGGCGTAGTGTATTATGAGCTGTTAAAACCGACTGAAACAATCACAGGCGATCGGTATCGAACGCAATTGATGAGCCGAGGATTGAAAGACAAACGGCCACAATACAACGAGAGACACGATAAAGTGATTTTGCAGCATGACAATGCTCGACCCCATGTTGCGAAAGTGGTCAAGACATACTTGGAAACGTTGAAATGGGAAGTCCTACTCCACCCGCCGTATTCTCCAGACGTTGCTCCCTCTGACTATCACTTGTTTCGAGCAATGGCACACTGCCTGGCTGACCAGCACTTCTGGTCTTATGAAGAAGTAAAAAATTGGATCGATTCGTGGATCGCCTCAAAAGATGACCAGTTTTTTCGATGCGGGATTCGTACGCTACCCGAAAGATGGGAGAAAGTAATGGCCAGCGATGGACAATACTTTGAATCATAAATGTATAACCAGTTTTTTACAATAAAGCCTCGAATTTCGGAAAAAAAACGGCGGAAGCAAAATTGTACACGTAATATATAAGTGTTCAAACGGTGCATAAACGGTGCATAGGAACTTCCATGATCACATATGAATGTCCTCCATGTATTTATCATCATCTCTTCTATCATGGAAAGACGCAAACGTGTTGCACGAAAGAAATTTTTGTATACGATTATTTTTTACCGAATATCGACATTATTTCTAAGAAATATGTGTTTAGGTTCAAAGTCATGTAACTCGATCAAAAAAATCATAAGGCAATTTTTAAAAAGGTATTTTGTAGTTTATAAGGCTTGAAATGAATTTTCCGGAAAAAATTTTTTTATCGAGCTGCAAAGTGTCAAACATACGTAATTTTCAGCAACAAAACATTGCCTCCTTCTTTGGAGCACAAAACAAAGAAAATAGAACATTTAAAAAAATCACCTATAGTGTGTTGGGAATTATGTCAGTGTGTGCAAAGCTGGCGTATCATTTCGTAAAAACTTATAAATAAATGGGAGTTCTGAGTGTATTTTTAATAGTTCTAGAGTTCCTGATAGTTTAAACAAATAGTTCTGGCCATTAAAACACTGAAAAACGCTTAGGACAAACTGAGACGCCAACTTCACGCAGCGTCTCACTTTGTCCTACGGACATTTCCTTATCAGAAATTGTTCGAATTGAAAAGATTTATAGTTCTACATGAGTTCTAAGAAGAGTTCTGCCTTTTAAAAGCAGAAAAATATTAATTAAAATGAAATTAAAACAAGCGATCCCTATATCTATAGAGGTGAGACGCCAGTCGATTTACGAGAATTCTGCTTATTCTAAAACAGTTCTTGTATGGTTCTGGGCATGTACATTGCCTTTCCAAAGAGTTCTGATAATTTGAACAATTAGAAATTTATTTAAAAAATTATTTTGCCCGAAAAACGCATATTTTCGAGCATAGAAGTGAGACGCCGGTCGATTTTCGACAGTTCTGCTAATTATAAAATAGTTCTCGTATAGTTCTGGGCATTGCTTTTCCAAAGAGTTCTGATAATTAAAAGGATTAGAAATTTATTTAACCATATATTTTGCCCGAAAAATGCATTATAAGACAGATAAGGCTGAGACGCTAGACGAAATGTCCGAGGTCTGACTTTCCTGAAATAGTTTTCGTATAGTTCTGAATATATTAATACATTTTCTAAAGAGTTCTAGGCATTAACAATGTTGTATTATTTTTTTTTAAATTAGTATTGCGCGAAAAGTGCATATTGAGACGGAATAGTTCGTGATACTTGTCGAAATGTAAGACTAGTGGTCTTTGTAAGATAGTTCTGAGCATATTCGAGCATATTCTAAACAGTTCTAAGCAATAGTATTGAGCAGTATTATATAAAAATTTAATGAATTAAGAAATCAATAAATATTAATAATTTTCTAATTGTTGGGTAGATTTTAGGTATATATTTTTTCTCGTTCTTAGCGTAACCCGAAACCAACGACGTGGACGTGACGAGAACATGTGTTCGGATCGCTCACGCATTGTATATATAGTTCTTAAGTTTAGTTTAGTTTAGTATCGTTTGGTTGATTTTTATTTTCTTATATTATTAGTTTGCGTGATGGTTGATAAGTAGTTAGTTAGTTGACCTTGCATGTTTTGGCGTTATGCCTAACGAATCGGCCGAAGCGGCGATCGGGCAGCAGTAGATGAGCGACTTATCGGTCCTGGTGCTGCCATCGATCATCGCGGGCCGGTAATCATTTTTGGCGAACGGGGTACTGTCTGCGGGACCTTTGCAGAGACCCGAGCCACGGCACTTGCCGTTGAGTCGCCGGACCGAGCACGTTGCCGATGAGAACTTGTGCATCCACACTCCTCGCTTGCTTGCTATCTTTGTGCCTGAAGTCGGATCTCTCGCCTGTGCTTGTGCTAGTGCTTGACTAGCTGACCTGGCTCCTTGCTTGCTTTGCTTACGCTTGTGCCTGCCTCGTGGAACGCTCGTAGCTTCTTGAATGCCACCTGGAGCAACGGAGCTGGACGGAGTCTGCAGGAGATCTGGAGGATCGACCGGCACCACGGTGAGTCGCTACTTTGCTTATCTTGCTTGCCGTATTCGCATGCCCTTTGCATGCTTCTCGCGATAACTGCCGGATCGCCGGTTCGCGCCTTCCATAAGCCGTCCGCGCCACGGTTATCCATTCGCTTTCTAATTCGCGATTTCGCCTCCGGCGGGACAATCGAGACCCCCGCCGAACAACATGGTTCCTCTTTTTTTTTTTAATTTTTTTTTTTTTTCCGATTTGTTTCTGTATAATTTTGTTTAAATTGAAATAAAATGTTTTAGTAGTGTCAATTATTTAAATGTAAGTTTATTAATATAGTAAAATAAGTAGTAAGTACTACAATATAATAAGTAGTAATACAATATAATGTAATAAGTAGTAATACAATATAATGATATAGTAGTATAATATAATAAGTAGTAATATGTAGTATAATAATTTAGTATTGCACGTAATTATTTATTTTACTTGTGCATATAATAACACATATGGTACGACTTTTTATTTTGTTGATGATATCGCTATTCTCTTTGGTTGTAAATCGTTATATTCGTACCAGGAAATATTAGTGAATAATAGAGCTGTTTAATGACGTATGATATTATATAATTGATTATTCCTTGAAGTATGTATTTGTTATTACCTAAAGTGATATTTTTTACAATGTTATCTAAGTTATAGCTTTTCGGTTCTAATCCAAGACTTTTTACGTGATTAGTATCCGTCAGGATACTTGTGTCTATCATTATTTGTGGCCCGTAATTTTCAGTTATATTACACGAGTTGTTACATCTCATACAGCTATGTTTTGAGATAGTCGTAGTCATCGATAGCATTTTGGATTCCAATTCTTTTTCTAAAAATATATCGACATTTATACTTATGGATGCGAAGTTTCTATTGTTAGAATATTTACACGTGTTACATATTTTTATTCTTTCCAGACTAGGCAAAGAAAGAAATGTGTGTTCTGCTAAATGGGCAGCGTTACACATTGCGTCTAATGTGTTAAATCGTCTTATATATCTCGTTGGTTCGAATAGTGATATACTAATTAAGAAAGAAGCTCTTTCAGTATATTCGTTTTTAGTCATTTTGCCGCGAGATGTAACTTTTTCTGCTAGTCGTAGAAAGCGATTATCGATAGTCTGTATGATGCGTTTATATTCGATGCTCATTCCTATCATGTACGCTGTTATATGAAGAAAAGAATCGAAAGCGCATGTATTGCAAATCATTATAGTTTCCCCTTGTAATTTAACAGGTTGACATAAATTGCCGTTTTTCATTACAGGAATAAAAACTATATCTCTAGATTCAACACTGTCCCATTCCGGACATTTGTCTAAATATGTTTTTTTTTTAGTATTGCCACATTTTTTGGCATTTTTATTTGTCAATCCCATCCAGTTTTCCTCATAATTCAACGAACGTATGGCATCATTAGAAGGAGAACTCGACGAATCGGATATCACGGTAATATTTGCGATATCGTGTGAATTTTCAGTACTTATATTTAGACTATTTTTACATGAATCATAATCATGTGTATCTCGGCTTTTTTCGAAAACAAATGTTGAACTAAAATCGGATGTATTAGCCGATAAATCCAACGTGCGTATATTTATTTGCTTCTGCTTCGAAGACATCTTGTTTTCTTGCTCTACAGAGAAGATATTTTCTGCACAATCCAAACGTAATCTGCCATCGAGGTAATTTAGATGGCTAATAACAAATTTGTCCGTTCTCATTGGAAGACTACCTTTGAAGACCCTTGTTTTATATTCAGCAAAAATAGATTTTACAGAAGATGTCGCAATTTCCATATTATTGTTAAAATAAGGACGCATAAGATCCGTCCACAATGGTAAACTGTTTAAGTCCTTTTTTTTCTTCTTCGCAGCTTCTGATTATAGAAGGCATTGACAATGTTGCCATTTTGCGATTTTAACGCTAAATTATTAGTTTTGGCGTATATATCATCACTCCACATTTTCCAAGAAGGTGGAATTTCTTCGGAATCAAAATCGTCTGATAATAATTCATCTTCATCAATATTGAGTTGTTCAGGATACTCGCCTTTAATGTAATCATTAACAGATCGCAAGCATGTCTCACAAGGAGAGTACTCATAATTCGGATCACCGATTTTGCTCAAACTTTGTAGGATTATAGTATTAGTATAGAAGTAATAAATGCTATTCGGAGACGATGCACTATTCAGTTGTTTACAAGAAATCGCTATTTGAATTTTACCGTACCGCTATAGTACCATGACACTAAAGCAGTCAAATAGATGTCAGCGTGGCGCAGCAGACTAACTGCAAGCATAGAAATCTAGACGTCTCGGGTTCGGTTCCACATTCTCTCGTTTTTTTTCATGTTTTTTTTTGTAATTTTTAATGATATTTTTTTATTACAACAAAAGATATATAACATATTTAGAATATAAGGTGATATTTATAATATATAAAAATATTTAATACGACTAGAAAATACATAGTGCACAAAAAATTTTCTATACGTTGGAACGTTTTTAATTTTGTCTATAAAATATACAATACATTAAACATAAGAAATAAAATTAAAATTTTACTATTATTATTGATGTCTAATGAAATATCTTATATTGTATTATATTTAATAACGCTGTGAATTTTATTACACGAATCGCATTCGTTTTCTTGTAATTATATTATGTTGTAAAATCATACATAAAATAAACGTTTCAATTTATCAAACTAATCCTCATAATGTGCTGCATTAAAACGAAATATATTACAACATAAGACATCAATAATAATGGCAAAATTTTAATTTTATTTCTTATGTTTAATGTGTTGTATATTTTATAGACAAAATTAAAAACGTTCCAACGCGTAGAAAATTTTTTGTGCACTGTGTATTTTCTAGTCGTATTAAATATTTTTATATATTATAAATATCACCTTATATTCTAAATATGTTATATATCTTTCGTTGTAATAAAAAAATATCATTAAAAATTACAAAAAAAACATGAAAAAAAACGAGAGAATGTGGAACCGAACCCGAGATCTCTAGATTTCTATGCTTGCAGTTAGTCCGCTGCGCCACGCTGACATCTGTTTGACTGCTTTAGTGTCATGGTACTATAGCAGTACGGTAAAATTCAAATAGCGATTTCTCGTAAACAACTGAATAGTGCACCGTCTCCGAATAGCATTTATTACTTCTATACTAATACTATAATCCTACAAAGTTTGAGCAAAATCGGTGATCCGAATTATGAGTACTCTCTTTGTCAGCTGGTACAGGATTTTTGTCATCCATACATCCGACACTTAGAGCTACAACGAGCAAAGAAAGTAAAAGAGAGTGTAGCTCTTTCAAAGTTTACATCTTATATGCTTGTGATATGCATCTGAGATAAAATTGTCGTACTTTGTTTGGCAAATTTTGCAAACATTCCTAATTGCTTACGATTCTAATAATGTGGCTAACATCTAGCCTTAAATACGAAGCAGGCATGACTCCTTCTTTGTTCTTTATCGTAATATCGTAGCAACATTGTAAATAATGTTTTAGATTGGCACAATCTGCAAATGCACGCGCTAGTGCCACTAACATTGCTCGACTATAATCGGTCACCACTACGGACGGAACCGTAGCACCTGCTCTACGAATTTCCAGAAGGAAATATGTTAAGAGTGCTGCGTCATGTTTTGTTGACAGCATTTGAAATACTGGGATGGCTCGTTTATCCTTTGGAACAATTTTAATTAATATTTTTCTACTTTTAAAAGGCGGAACTCTTCTTAGAACTCATGTAGAACTATAAATCTTTTCAATTCGAACAATTTCTGATAAGGAAAATGTCCGTAGGACAAAGTGAGACGCTGGGTGAAGTTGGCGTCTCAGTTTGTCCTAAGCGTTTTTCAGTGTTTTAATGGCCAGAACTATTTGTTTAAACTATCAGGAACTCTAGAACTATTAAAAATACACTCAACAGAACTCCCATTTATTTATGAGTTTCCACGAAATGATACGCCAGCTTCATACACATATGATGTCAAACTCTAAAATGATTTTTTAATTTTCTTTCTATGATGATTTTTCACCAAGTATCAGTTTGTTGTAGTTACAACTATAAATCGAGTCACGGCTCGGGAAAAGCTTGGGAATATCGATAAAGAGGCACGACTATTCCTTAGCTGTGTATAAATGCACTTTATTGCACGTTCGTACAGAGAAACTTGTCCCTTCGAGTCTGGATAGAACGACTGACTGTTGATCCGTTTCTTCTTGTCTTCCGTCTCGCTTCTCCGATCGTCATTTGTTGTCTTCTAGGGTCGCGTCACCTATCGGTCGCTCTACTATCTATCGGTAACTATCCGCGACACAGTTTGAAAATAGCCCAATTTTTAGATTATAAAAAGTATTCCCTATTTTTTTTAGTAGTATATTAACGTATTTGTCAAAAAAATAAGATAAAATGCGTCTGATAACAATTTGATAAAATAACAAGTTTTAAAAGTCAATTGCAATGCCATCCATATGTTCAAGAAAAATCGATGTTGGGTTTGTGAAACTCTCACTGTTTGAGTTTTCTTCTGCTTACACGTGAATTATAAAAATTTGTAATGCTATCTCCTACACGCTCTTTCAAACTAGCAGGACTAATTATTAAAATCGAATAGGACAAAATAATTATTTAATACTTATTTTGTATTATTTTATTACCATCAAAAACAATTTTGCATGCTGTATGTACCATAACAAAAAATTGTGGTGCTACGAACTTAATATTAAATAAGCAGGACTAAAAAATAATTTAAAAGTACAACAAATCAAATACACTAGTACTGAATTTGTACTAATTTGTACCACTCAAAACAATGGACATATTTATTTCCATTCCCTTAAACAACTCCTCCAACTAGCCTCAACAGCAAGACTGTTTCTTCTCAATATCTCCACACAAGAGAATGACTGATTCCTACTACTGCTGAAATTCTCTTAACACTTATTTTTAGGTTTTTCTTCAATACATGAGATGCATTTCTGTTATTTCCTAATTAAAGGAACTTGATGTCAGTTTATACTATGGAAATTTTTATAATCTTGAATTATGAATAAAAAATAGATATACAATATTGTTTTCATACTATGCGAGAGCATTTCATGCTGTGTTTATAGGAGCAGGCAAGTCACTTGCTTTAACTAAAACAAAGAATTATTTATAACTTGATAATATTAATTTTTCAACCAATATACATTAGAACTTTTTTCCTTCATTTTACATGCTATCTATCTATATTAAAGTCCTGAATACGGTTTTTTTAACATCTTGCTATACATGATGAGCTATTTTAATCAATCCACTAAAATCCACTATTTTATGATCTTTATGTCTTTATGTTTGAGGCAAAAATGTTTCAGACAAAAGTTACACAGTTTGGAGAGAGACAAAAATAGTAAAATTAGTTTTCTATAATTATATAATAATTCTTTTTATACAGTGATTCCTTTTATTACTGTGTACGCAAAAGTA
Organism: Crematogaster levior; assembly: GCA_901521435.1. Classification (NCBI taxonomy): domain Eukaryota; kingdom Metazoa; phylum Arthropoda; class Insecta; order Hymenoptera; family Formicidae; genus Crematogaster; species Crematogaster levior. Next base: position 14,497 of record CABEGB010001522.1, read on the forward strand.
TTAAAAACAAAGAAAGATTAATATTTTACAAGATACTTTATACTTTATTCTGATACATCTTGATATAAAGCATAAAACGTACTTCGAAGTACATACTTTGTACACTTCATTTTTTGGCAAGTGTACCTTAATACTTTCATATGCAAACTAACGAGAGAAATCTATATTATGTAAAAAATCTTAGAATTAAATTTAAATAAAAGCTTCATATCACTAAAAAAATTGGTTTACTTAAAAAATTGGTTTTTTCAAAAATTTATTTTATTATTTGTCTCCTTCTAAACCATGCAACTTCCTTAAAATATTTTTGCCCCAAATATAAAGGCAATGAGATGTCCTAGTGAATTGTTCAAAATGTTAATTTCCATCCTGTATAATTACGGAAAAAATATATTTTAACGGAATGAAAAATTTAACTGAAAAGAATAAAAGTATAAACAATACAAAATAAAAATAATTAAATTTAAATTAAAAAATTCGATGTCTGACCTTCACGTTAATGGGAGAGTTAATAATCAAAATTTTCTGGTCAAATAAAAATCCAAATTGAGTGAGAGACTCACACGCAATACCAACACAAAGTAAATATATGGTGGGTATAATAGATGGTTATTTGATAAGGGCGTTGTTTTTAGAGGAAAACCTTAATGCTCAAAGGTATGAGAAATTACACGTAGATCAAATAATTCCAGCAATATAAAATAATTTTCCAAACAATTTTGAAGAAATATGGTTTCAGCATGATAGAGTTTCTTCTCATTTTGATGCAAGATCACGTTTTTAATTTTAATTTTTTAAGTCGAATTTTAATTAAATGAGGTTTTTCCATGAAGATGGATAGGAAAAAGGAACCAGGATATATTAAATTTAATAATTTGTACCCTGTTTTTTTTATTTTTTTGTCTTTCCATAAAAAGAATAATGGATGCTGTTTTAGAGTTATGAACATAAATTTTAAAATACCGTATTTCCGAATCCTTTGAGGTATAATGAGATGAAAAGATACAAATAGTACAAATGATTCTTTATCGAATCCCGTTGGCCGTTTTGTGATATCTTAAAAAATACCGAATTTATCATTACTGTTATGCACAGAAAAATGTCATATTTCCGTTATCATATTTTCATTATCCTTTGAGATATAAACGAAATGAAAAGAGATACAAACGGGTACGAATGATTCTCTATCAAATGGCATTAATAAAGGAAATGATTCTCTATCAAATGGCATTAATAAATTAAGATATTTTAGAGTCGCTGGCCATTTTTTAATCAATTTGTATTTTTTTACTCTTTGAGATACAAACAAAATAAAGTGTAGTATAAACAGGTATAAATAAGGTATAAACAAACTGTATCATTCATTTTTATTTTTTATAAAGCTGAGAGCGAAATTTACATCCGTTAAATACAAGATGTCCTATTTTTTATTTTGCAAACAAATATCTCGGGAATTAAGAAAAATGCGAAAAAATATTTTAAACAAAAGTTGCTTGATTTTGAAAAGAATGCGTTGAAACAATTATATTCTATAAGTTCTAAGATACCTAGATTATCATTACGTTTATAAATAAAACTTTTTTAAATTTTCTTTATCTAAATTGATTATTTATATTTTATTTATTTAGTATAAAAATCGTAGAGAAGAGCTAATTGAACATTTTACGAGATATTTCATATTTTGTATCAAAATGCCTAACATCATATAAAGTATTTACATACAATTTTACAACTATTTTACAAATCATTAAGTTTTCAACTATTCTACCTTTATAATTTTTTACACAAAGTATTGTGAAAAACTATTAAAAAGAATTAGGGCAATTTTTAAATTTATAAATTATAAATTTATAAAAAATTTATAAAAAAAATTGATTACCTTAAAATCTCGAAAAAATGCTTTTATCTTAAATAAATAAAACTCACATCAAAACATTTCTTTCAAAATCAACAATGCAAAATTAAAAATGACATCCTGTATGGATGTTAAAGAAAAATAATTATATTGTCATTTCTTTTTGTATAATTATATATATAGTATATTTTTTTATATTTTCTTATATTTTTGTTTTTACATCTTAATTTTATATATAACAGCTCTATTAGGAGAATAATTTATAAACACAATAACTATTTCGGTGACAACTAAATAATCATTAATAACTTAATAAATACATGGACACATTTAATGATATATGTGCAGTAGTTACTAGCTTAATATATTACTTTTAATTATATTTTTATATTCAAAATGTGTCAAAAGGTAAGGTCAATCAACTAGGGAGTGAAAAAGAGTTTTAATACATATGATAACATATAACTATTTTATATTCGTTATGGTAGGTAAGTACTAAATACCTATAGTAAATATGAGTTTACAGAAGACACTAAAATCTCTTAATATTTAAAAAAATATATATTTTGAAAAAATATATTCCATACAAAAGTTGTAAAATTTAAATAATGTATTACATAAAATTAGTATTAGAACTTGAATAGCCTTATCAAGGATTACCTTGAGATTTTTTAATGGAAACCCCATTTTTAACGAAATTTTTTATTGTATATTTTTGTAGGTTATCTAGAGAGCTTCCCAAAATACTATAATAAAGTTGGAGTTTTTATTAAAAAATTTTAAAGTTATTCTTAGGTAACAATACTATTCAAGATTATATTAATATTACTATATAATGTCACTTAAAACCCTACAACTTTTGTATAGAACATTTTTTTTTACAATAAGTATTTTTAATAAGAAATATTAAAAAGTTTCAAGATTTTTTGTACCCATATATCGTGCTATAGTTTTACATTTACTAAATTATAATAAATATAAAAAAGTTTATATACTTCTATTTGAGCTCCTTTTTTACTTCTTAGTTGGTTGTCCCTACTTCTTGACACACCTTGTATAAAAAAATGTAATTAGTTAAAAAATAATAAATAATATATTAACCCTTAGTCCCGACGGTTCTTTTCGGCACCTTTAATCCCGACTCATGGGTCGTTTGCGTCTTTGCGTTATTTGGATCAGTAAAAACGCTTTAAAAAATCTGAAAAAATTCATGGAGCTTCTTTCAACCTTCAACTTGAAGTCCCAATCATAATATTTCGATAAAAATTATTTTTTTATATAGTTTGTTATTAAGAAATGGAGGTAATTACAGCACTTTGAAATTTCGCTTGGGTCGAAAACGACCCATGAGTCGGGACTAAGGGTTAAGAAAAGTAAATATAAGTAAATGTTATAAGAAAAATGACTATATTGCATGTACATGTTATCAAATATGTCTATTTTGTATCTTTATATTTATATGTAGCTAATTATGATTGTACATAAAAACAAATAGATAATTTCATCTAATTTTTCCAAAAGAAATAATAACATGTATGTTTTTTTGTAGAAAGTGATAGGATGCATATTTTCAGCAAGAGACAGAGATAGAACGAGCTAAATATTGAAAAAGTTATCAAAGTTTTTTAATATTCTTGAATATTTAAAAAATATTAGACAAATAAAAAAATATTTCAGAGGAAAGTTGTTCAAATTAATTAGAAAAACATAATAAAAATAGGGATTTTCATTTAAAAAAATAAAATTGATCTTGACCTTATCTTGAGGACTCCACCAAGATCAAACTAATAAGACTAGTAACTAGCCCTCGAAGAACACATGGGGTCAATTTGACCCATACATCGACTTTGGTCGGGAATATTTTTAAAGCAGTTTTGTAAATTGGCGGGCCTGAGACCCTCTGGTTGTAGTTTGGGGTTCTAACTATACGTTGAGACTTACGCTTCCCGCGTAGAGCGTAGTACGTAGTGGACGTTTGATATCGTTCGCAGCACATGGTGGGTCATTTTGACCCAGGTATTAGTCCAAGAGCTCATGACATGAATTTGGGTAGGTGTTTTAGGCAACTTGAAATTATAAAAATAAGTAAATTTGAATGTGTGCGATTACGGAATGAAGAGTCTGGCAAAAAGTTTGCGGTTATTTTGCAACTGCGCAGCCTAGTACATTTAAAAAGAAAAAGCCTCAAAAAATATACTTTTGGCAAAATAAAATTTAGTTATTTTTTAACTTTAGCACCTATAGAAATAAAAAATCAAAATGCCAGACGTTTTGAATGGTTCTGAAATATAGCCAGATTGCCCCAAAGATGATTTTTTTTAATAAACGCAAAAAATATACTTTAGGCAATCTGAAATTTTTATAGAACGTTTATTAATTAAAATAAAAAATATTTATTAAGAAGCCAGACAAATATCACGGTTTTAAATATTTGACATACGTGTTTAAAGTTTTTGCATGAGAACGACGAAAAAGTCTTATGCGTGGGCATACGTTTGAGAGAGAAAGTTTATCAGCAGTCCCTCGCAGTATCGGGAGCCCTTCGCTTGCCGAATTCTGATTGGTTGATGAGGGGTCACGTGACTTGTGAGTTTAGTGTCGTGGCGATCTTTGGGGCAATCTGGCTATATTTCAGAACCATTCAAAACGTCTGGCATTTTGATTTTTTATTTCTATAGGTACTAAAGTTAAAAAATAACTAAATTTTATTTTGCCAAAAGTATATTTTTTGAGGCTTTTTCTTTTTAAATGTACTAGGCTGCGCAGTTGCAAAATAACCGCAAACTTTTTGCCAGACTCTTCATTCCGTAATCGTACACATTCAAATTTACTTATTTTTATAATTTCAAGTTGCCTAAAACACCTACCCAAATTCATGTCATGAGCTCTTGGACTATATGTACCAAGCGTAGATTTGTTCTTATGTACCACACAATATACGTAAAGACATTGAGCTTATCCTTGGTGTAAATTCAGAAGCTGTGCCAGAAGTTGAACGACCAAAATTATCAAAAAGGGCAAGGTGTGCAATTTGCTCTTACACGAAAGACAAAAAACTGCAATGCAATGTCCATCTTGCTTGCGTCCAATGTACGATAATCATCGCAATTACTTACGTACTGCGCCAGAAGTGACTAAATTAGTAAAGTTTCATTACGAATTATCCAAAAAATTAAATATTTATGTACATGTGGTAACAAACAATATACGATTTTTTTACTCTAAAAATGACCTTCATCAATTAGCAAAATACCTTTTTTGAAAGGTACACTAAAGGAATTTTTTTTTTAAATATTTTTTTTAAATACAAGTACATCTTAGGAATATGAAGATAAATTTTTCTTCAGTTAAATATACTTTTTTGGTTAATTTTTTTAAATGTATAAATGATTCTAAAGATACTTTTTTTCTACATCAATTGATTCTATGATGTTTGAAGTATATCTGAGAATTTTTTCAAGCTGATCAGATGCATGTAAGTGAAATGGTAGACAATCAAAAAGTAGTCAGGGTCAAATTAACCCAGAGTATTTTTCTTGATCGAAAAAAAGAAGTGTGTTTTCCAAGAGTAAACAAACCTTCTTAAATCTTACAACTTTTATCTTGTCATTTTCTCCAAAAACTTAATTCTTCTAAATTATTCAGGGATTCCAATTTTTTCGAATACCTATATATATTAGAAGTAATTAAATATTTAATAATTTACATTTATAATAACTTAACCAAAAATAAAGTCAGAGCTATGTCATCTGTCATTTATTAATACATGTATGTACATTTATTTTATGATTGATGATCATATTACCGACATGTAGCAGAAAAATGGATTTCACAAACTTCAAAATTTTTTTAAAGTTTTATAAGTTTAAAAATTTTTTTAAGTTTTTAAAAAGTGGATTAGCTTTTATTTTTAATTAACCCTAAAAATAATTATATTTTTTTTTAATTCTATTGAAAATAAAATAATATAAGATATAGTTCATATTTTAAAAAGCATGTATAGCAAGATATAATTTATATCTTATATTTATATTTTAAATAATTGACAGTAATAATAACTGTCAGTAATATAATGGTTTTTTTTATTCTATCTCCTAATTGTTTTCGATGTTCAATTGCAAAAGTTCAATAAATTGAAGATTAACACCTCATATTTTCCTATTAGATAGGTTCCTAAAGTAATCCTTTTGTATATACGTTTACTTTCAGGACAGTCTTCAAAGTAATCTTTTTGTATATAAAATAATAAGGACCAGACCTCAAAGTAGTCACTTGTCTCCTTTTTTTGTCATATTATTTGCCTACTTTTATACGAAGCTAGTAATTATACAAATATATATATATATACACACATTGTGTGTGTGTGTGTGTGTGTGTGTGTACTAATGTATATCACACATTCCTAATAATTTCTAAAAATTGTGCAATTTACAATTTGCAATTATAATGTATATCTTTTAGAAAAGCAACTGTGTTTTCTTTATATAAAATAATTTATCTTTGTTTTTTACTCTATACATAAAAATATAATATTAAAATTCTTTATGTTAAAATGTGTCACAATAAAGTATAAAATATTTCCTAAACTATTGATTTTTCGATAACTTTACTTCCATACTTTTATATGCAGATTAACGAGAGGAATCATCTTATATAAAGATCTTATATAAAGAAATCATATATTTCACTAAAAAATGGCAATAGTCTTTATATAATCATTTTTTCATTTTTTCAAAAATTAATTTTATCATTATTTGTCCTCCTCCAATCCAAACTTTTGTCTGAAAAAATTTTTTCTACAATCAAAAACAAAAAAGGTTTTTAGGGATAAATTATTAAAAAATTAAAATAACACATTGTATATTAAATAAAATATAACCAAATACTTAATATGTTCAATAATAATCTTTTACTATCTTTTACTATTAGCATCAAAAAATTAAAATCGATGTTGATTTTAATTTTAAAAAAGTTGGTGATTCACTATGTTAAATCTGACAAACCAAGTCGGCACACAGCTCATCGAAGCTCTGATTATGTATCACATGGTCAAGAAGACTTCAATATTTGTGTAAAGTTATCACATGGCCAGTTTGCTGTCAAATAATGTCTTTTCATTGGATTGTTAACTACTGGCGAAGAGAAGAATTGTTCTCATAATAATCTTTTATCTTAAATGGTTTAAGCAACAAAATCTAGAATAAAACAATAAAATGCATAAAAATCATTAAATTTCTTGCACTTTTTATGATGATAAAGCGGCTAATCTCACAAAGACCAATAAAAAATTTGCTAAGAAAAAATGCTGTTTGTTATATTTTAAAAGTGTGAAAAAATTCTCATATAACAAAAAACTTTTTTTTAATCAGTCTGTATTATTTAATATGCAAACAATTATATAAATAAACAATTATGCAAATAAATAATAAACAAACAATATCTGACAATTATACAAATAAACAATTATGCAAATAAATAATAAACAAACAATATCTGAACTGTTTGATATTTTCTTCTTAAATATATAAAAAATAATTTTTTTTACATTGTTTATACTGTTGAGTAATTGTGTAAACAATTTACCACACCTATCTTTTCTTGTGTCCAAAGGTGCGAGATTATCGACAATTAAATTTTTTTCTTTTTTTTTATTCTTATCTCCTGTAATCTCGTGCAAAATACGATATCAATTAGATAAATATACTAAAAAGGAAACTCAGCATAATCTTGACCTTCACATATGTGACTAAGGTTATGCCTTGAGTAACATATGTCGAAAGGTTTTAGCCGTTGTTTATTACAACAAATGCAACAGACACAGTTATATATACAAACACAATTGACCAATGCTTGGAATATAAAACTGCATTCATTTTTGTATAAATTACCATAGAAAACGTATGATCGGGAGAAGGAAGCCCCTGTCCCTATACACTATCCCCAAAAAATAATCTAATTTAATTTTCCATTTTTAAATAAAATTATAGAATCTATAGAATTAAATTTAGAGGTTCAGTAATTTTTGAGGATTGAAATAAAGAGGAAGGAATTCCATTCTCCTTCCCTTTTATATTTATTTTTTGTAGAATCTTTATACAATTCTACATAGATTTCTAATATCAAAATTAAAAAATTACTAATTTTTAATATAATTAATGAGAAATATACTGATTATACATTCATTCTTAAGTAAATAATTTTAAGATTTTTTAAAAGAATTTTTTAAAATAATATAAATAATTTTAAAATTAGTAGACATTATTATACTCTTTTGCTGCAGATTTTTTAATTTAATTCCTATTGCAATTTAATTTTCATTACACTTTCGAATACACTTTATGAATTTGTACTTTATGTGGTGTATCATATGTGGTATACTTTTCTATCTTTATAAGATACTAGAAATCCTTAAAGGAAAGAATACATAATTGTAGGATAAAACTACATATCTATGTTCTTCATTACTAAATTCATGTTCTTCATTACTAAAACACAATCAAATAATCTTTATTTTTATTTCTTTTTCTCATATATAATTGTCTATATACAGGGTGTCCCATTATAAAACATCCAGTCGAATATTTCGAAAACCAAGCCCGGGAGAGAAAAATTTTTCAGACAAAAGTTATTTGGTTTCGAGGGGCCCATAAGATGATACCATTGGTTTGACCTTGAAGAATTATTTGAAAGTTACATGAAAGTCACCTCAATTTTTTTAAATGGCATCCCCTATTTTTTATTACATATTCTTGTAGCTGACCTCGAGAGCTTTCCAAAACACTATAATAAAGTATTTTTTCATGAAGTATTTTTTGAGTTATAAAGCTTGAAATAATTTCTTAATTTTACATAAACTGTAAAATATCTCGTAAAATATTTACTTTTCGATGACCTTATCTCAATACTTTTATGCACAGAATAATGAGAGGAATCAATTGGTGTAAAGAAAACACATAGTTGTTTTTAAGAAAAAATATGTAATTGTTAGTTACAAATTGCATATTTTTTCTTAAAAACAACTATGTGTTTTCTTGACACCAATTGGTTCCTCTCATTATTCTGTGCATAAAAGTATTGAGGTAAGGTCATCGAAAAGTAAATATTTTACGAGATATTTTACAGTTTATGTAAAATTATGAAATTATTTCAAGCTTTATAACTCGGAAAATACTTAATAAAAAAATACTTTATTATAGTGTTTTGGAAAGCTCTTGAAGTCAGCTACAAGAATATGTAATAAAAAATAGGGGATGCCATTTAAAAAAATTGAGGTGACTTTCATGTAACTTTCAAATAATTCTTCAAGGTCAAACCAATGGTATCATCTTATGGGCCCCTCGAAACCAAATAACTTTTGTCTGAAAAATTTTTCTCTCCCAGGCTTGGTTTTCGAAATATTCGACTGGATGTTTTATAATGGGACACCCTGTATATTGATAAATGCTTTATTCTAAATAAGATGTTTCTAAATTTTAATTACAGTTTGAAAAAACTTTGATATGGATTGCTTATAAATTTTGATAACATAATAATTTTATAAAATTAAATGCTCATAGTTCATATATTTACAGAAATTTTAAAAATGTATAAAAATTGGTTTCCTATATTCTTTTTTTCCTAAGAAAAAGATATAAAAGAAATAATATGTTTTATAAGTGACTAAAAGATTTTGATCTTACTATTTGGTTTATATCTCCTATAATAATTCTTTTTTTAATCTATCTCAAATCAAGATTATAAGTAAGTATAAAAATATAGAGTTACAGAAGAATATTTCAAGAACTAAAATAAAAGTGTTGCTTTTGCATGGCTTTCACTACATATCTTTAAAATTTTCATTTTTTATGATACTCTTTCCAAATTAGTTTTTATTAGTTATATTTATTATTTATACAAACTTTTTATCATTTGTGACTCTTATCATTAATGTTATAACATGAAACTAATTATAATATGTAACTTAGTTGATACTTATTGAGTTAGTGTGTAATTTTAGTATGTTTCTTAATTTTAATAAAAGTTTTTAAGGTAAGATTAATAAAAATTGGAGAGCATAAATAAAACTTAATAATAACTGTATAGAAAAGTTTTCCTTAGATACTTGTATTTTAGTCTGACTAATGCAAGTCATATAGTGACAAAGTTGACATAGTTTTCAAATTTAAATCACTTATAGTACATTCCGAAACTTACAGGTACTTATTTTAAAATTTGAAACTAACTAGTCAGGACTAGTCAATCATTTTGCAAGTACAATGTATAAAATATTATATTGTATATTATTCCAATTCTAGAAAATTTGATGATTGGATTTGACTCAAACTTTTAAATATATTAGATCAGTGCAAAAATTTGTGCCCGATTTGTAAATAAAAATCAAGCAGTTGTCAGGCACGAACTTTTGCACTGATCTAATACATTGAATTTGATCTTATCCTCAGTTATACATTCATTTCTTTTTTGAATACTTTAACATTTAACAAACATTTTATATAGATAAACATACATAAGAAATAAAGTTAATTTTTTTAAATAAAAAAGTTGACATTGATAATATTTATATATACTTTTCTCCTTTTCTTTTTTTATTTTTATCTTCTATTTTACCTTCTACTTAACAACAATCACAGATTAATTGATCTTAAAGTAAATATTGATCTGTTTATCCTTCACAAACAATTCAAAAAGATAGATTTAAGATAACACCAACCTGCAAATCTCACTTTTGACATTTCCTTTTATCAGGAAAGCGTTGATAATATAGAATCCCACAGAAAAACCATCAATATTTCCAGATGTTTCTCATGAGACATTTCCTAGAATGCCATTTGTTTTAGGGCTCGAGAATAACAACATCAACCCTTGACTCCATCGAAATTCACGACAACAAGCACTTTCACTAGATGGTTTTCCACTGCAATATGCTCTATATGCAATATTCTCTAATTATCGTGTCTTAACCTAAAAGCGTAACGATCACAGCTGAAGAAACGATCTCTATACGTGTGTTTACTGATTGTTCACTTCATGAACGAAACTACACGGTTGAAAAAAATCATCGATTGCGATTACTCGCAGCTGTCGACGATCTCGCGCATGCACAAGGCAGATCAGGTAGAGAGAAGCACAGTGAAAACATCATATATGTAATCCAAGCACGGACTTCACATTTACATTGGTCGCGTTCAGCAGACGCAACTGTTGTACAACTGTTGAGTAATTCTTTTTAATGCGTCAACATGATTGGTCTAGATTTCGGGATCTAATAGAAAGGACCAATAATCACTGATCGCTCACTGATCTGCTCTGCTGCTGAACGCAGCCATTGTGCAAAGCGAGAAGCTGGTAAGAAGAGCGTACAATTAGGGCCGTGGCACATAAAAAAACTTAAGCAGTAAACTTAAGACTTAAGCGAATCAACCAATCACGGTCAAGCAGTAAGCCGGCGTCTACAATGAAATTTTAAGCCTTAAGCTATAAGAAATTAACCAATCATATTCGCTTATTCTTCTCAAATTGAACTGTGATTGGTCAATTTCTTACAGCTTGAGGCTTAAAATCTCATTGTAGACGACGGCTAAGGCAGCCATTTTGAAACGTAAGCAACATCGGAAATTCCGTATGGATGAAATTCTTACGTCTTAAGTCTTACTGCTTAAGTTCTTTTATGTGCCACGGCCCTTAGCCGGCGTCTACAATGAAATTTTAAGCCTTAAGCCATAAGAAATTAACCAATCATATTCGCTTATTCTTCTCAAATTGAACTGTGATTGGTCAATTTCTTACAGCTTGAGGCTTAAAATCTCATTGTAGACGACGGCTTAGGGCCGTGGCACATAAAAAAACTTAAGCAGTAAACTTAAGACTTAAGCGAATCAACCAATCACGGTCAAGCAGTAAGGCAGCCATTTTGAAACGTAAGCAACATCGGAAATTCCGTATGGATGAAATTCTTACGTCTTAAGTCTTACTGCTTAAGTTCTTTTATGTGCCACGGCCCTTACTCAATTTGTTCACGAGAGAGGGCGTCACACGGGAGGTTTGTTCTTTTTAGCTGTAAATACATTAGAACGCATAGGGTGTTTACGATAATTCGGTTAAGGCGGGGAGCACAGACCATTGCATAACGCATAACGCATATGCATAAGAAATTTGGTTGGTCCGTTAGCGTGTGCATAAGGAATTCGACCAATCGAATTTCTTATGCATATGTATTATGCATTATGTAAAAGTCTGTGTTTCCCGCTTAAGCCCTATCGCACACAAAATGCATAGCGTAGCATAAACATAACATAAGACCGCTGGACCAATAAACACCTAGAAAAAAGTCGCCATATTGATTTACGTAAGATGCGCATTGGTCCAGCGGTCTTATGTTATGTTTATGCAACGCTATGCATTTTGTGTGCGATAGCCCTAAGGCGGGGAGCACAGCCATTGCATAACGCATAACGCATATGCATAAGAAATTTGATTGGTCCGTTACCATGTGCATAAGGAATTCGACCAATCGAATTTCTTATGCATATGTATTATGTATAACTTAATAAAACTTAAGTTTAATAAATAGTGATTAAAGTTAAATAAAAAAAAAGTGATTTATATGGTGCACAATAAAACAAAGTATTACTTAATAATTTGTTTCCTTCATTTATCCAGTAAATAAACAAATAAAAAGTGTTTACTCGTTAGAGTGGCCTTCCATGGTCCACCCACCTTATTTTATTTCTTCAGGCGGAGACAAGTTGCTAGTGCAAGGATAAAAGAGAAAGCGAAAGATACTAACAAAAATAAAATTATTGAATAAAACAAATGAACGGTTATAATAATAAAGGAAAGCTTTTGTTGAAAACTAAAGTACATGAAATTAAAGTATTGATTCAATTATGTAGAAGATTTAATTATTGTGACTGAAAAGGAAAATTTAGGATAGTTACTCTAAAAGGATTATTATTACAGGAAAGGTAACGGAAACCACGGCCCTCAACCTAGCTCTGCTAGAGTTTATCGGACACGCGGCGAACCCTTACGGAAAAAACACTGAAATATTGAGTATTTACACTCAAATTTAAGTGTTAACACTTAATTTTGGGAGTTTACTCTCATATTTGGGTGTTATACTCAAATTTTGAGCGTTTTCACTGAAGCTTGAGAATTTACACTCGAACATTGAGTGTAGACACTCAAATATTGAGTATTTATACTCAAAATTGAGTGTATGCTTTAAAGGTTGAGTATGTACACCCAATGATTGAGTGGTTAAACTCAAGTTTGAGTGTGATCGACGATTTTCAATTGTCTGAGCAGTTAGCGACACATTCAGTATCTGTTCGACCACGAGACGTCTCGCGTGTTAATCCTTAAGTAAAGGAATTCTTTTTTTCAAGTTGTATAAATAAGTTGAGTGATTTGTAATTGTGCAATAAGCATATAATTGTTAGTGCCTCACAAGCACTTAAGTATTAGTGTCTCACAAGCACTTAAGTATTGGTGTCTCACAAGCACACAAGTATTGGTGCCTCATGCCAATTCGTCATGCCAACTTAAACAGAGAGACTGAAACTATTTCAAGCAGAACACAACGCATACAGGTTGTAATCGTTACCTCACAAATTGAAATAACATTTTTTATGCAAAATTATTTTTATTTACGCTTATTATTTCAATATAATATCGGCAGTTTATTATAATATCGGCAATTGAGTCTTGACACGGGATCTGTTCTTTTCAGCTGCACTGCTGAACTGGTGCAACAAGTTAGAATGAGACAAATGTATATTTTTTCACTCTAACTTATTGCACCAGTTCAGCAGTGCAGTTAAAAAGAACAGATCCACGGTGCGGTAACCTAGGACAACGGGACGCTAGGCGAGGGGAAAGGTGTGTCCATTGACGTACTGGACGGAGCGTACAGGCGCGGGGAGTGAAGACTTTAGGGGAGGAGGGGGCCGCCATATTGTCTGGCGACATTAGTAATGCCATCTAGGTGCAGGGAGCAAGAATATAAAAGAAAATATTGTTTGTGACCACATTTGTGACATTGTCAAGATTTAGAAGTATTATTTTTCTAATTTTTGTACTGAAAAATAGTGAAAAATGCCACTTTGTGTTGCAATCGGCTGCTGCAATAAAAGTTACCGAAAGACTAAAGGTCAAATAAGTGTAGAACAAAATGTTAAAATCACATATCACCGGCAAGTATATATTGCATTCATAACTTACAAAATATGTACTGTTCTTTTATATCAATAAAGTAAGATTTTTAATTAAAAGTTTACTACTTAAACATATTTGTTCCAAACACTAGTTAGTTTTTATGTGGCATTTTATAAAAGAACTTTATTTGTTATTAAATGAAATTGATTTTATATAAAATTAAGTTGTTTTATCTCATTAGATTTCCACAAGATGAAGAAAAAAAATTAACTTGGATAAAAATTATGGGTCTTCGTAAGGAAACTTTACCCAAGTCTCCACATTTATGTTCATTGCATTTTTCGAAGAACGATTTTGATTGTACCTCTCTGACGCGAACACGATTAAAAGAAGATGCTATTCCAATTGTAAATATAATTTTATAATTTGATTTTCATTGTGTTTGTAATTTTCATAACTTTAAATGCATATACCATCTTGAATTATATTCTGATTATGGATTCTTCTACAGAATATTGTCTTATTTATTTGTAATATTGATATTTATTATTATAAATTATATTACTCAGTAGTTAGATTTTATTTGACTTTCATATTTCTTGGTTTATACTTTATTATTAATTGCCAGATATATCAATTATTAGATTATCATTATATAGCATTTATGAATTAATAAATATATTAAAATCTGTTTTATACATAAAGCCAAATATCTCAGAAGATACAGAAGAAGCTGAAATTCCATCTTCAGTTAATTCAGAATCAGTGGACAATAATGATTTGAAAGTAAGTACTTCTCTTGAGCATGAGATTAATTACAATTAACTAATTGCACAATTAAATTAACATAACAATATTATATTCACAGATGAATATTTCAGATGAACATTTACAGATGAATATTTCAGAAAGTAATGATGAAAGTGAGACGATTGCAACTTCCTGTAAAGTATGAAATAATTTTCATCTTTGATATTTATGTTAAAATTTGATGGAATATTTTCATTTCTTGTGCATTATGAATAAACAATGATTAAAATTTTTAATTTTACAATTATAGTTGGTGTCAGAAACAGAAAAACAAACACTCAAACGTACTATAGAACAAGATATTGATGATAACAATGAAATTATATTTAAAAAAAAAAGACGTTGTTCAACATTTAATACTGACACTGAAAGATTAGACGAATCACGAAGAGTAAAATTTTTACTCAAAGTTTTAGCCAATCAAAAAGCATATTATCAACGGCAGATGCGAGTATTGAGGCAGAAAAACAAGCGTCAAGAAAAACGGATCATACAATTAAATACAATGTTAGAAGAACTGAAACAGAAAAATTTATTGGCAGATGAACATGTAGACATATTAAGGAAAATTGGTGAGTGTAATGTAGACTTGTTTAAGCGATTTATAGCAAAATGCACAAATAATAATACATTAACTAATAATAGAAAAGAATGTCTTAGTAAAGTATATTCTCCAGAACTTCGAAAATTTGCTTTAACATTACATTACTATTCGCCTAAAGCTTATAACTATATACGTAAACACTTTGATTCATGTCTTCCACATCCAAAATCAATAAGTGCATGGTATAAATCAATCAATGGAAATTCTGGTTTTATGAAAGAAGCATTAAAAAGTATTTCTGACCGTGTAAAAGCAACAGATTATCCATTAATTGGCACCTTAATTTTTGATGAGATGTCAATTAGACAACATATTGAATACGATGGTGAAAAATATAGTGGTTATGTTGATTTTGGAAATGAAATTATAAGCGATAATGCTACTATTGCCAAAGATGCTTTAGTTTTTCTTTTTGTATGTATGAATGCTGCTTGGAAAGTACCTGTGGGCTATTTTCTTATAAATGGAATAACAGCGGATCAGAAGAGTAGTCTGATTCGTCAATGCATCTGCTTGTTGCATGATTCTGGTGTGAGAGTTATTGGTTTAACTTTTGATGGTGCTGCTACCAATTTTTCTACTGCAAAAGAATTACAATGTAATTTAATACCTAATTCTTTACAGACTTGGTTCCCTCATCCGGTTACAAAGGAAAAAATATTTATTTTTCCTGATCCATGTCATATGATAAAGCTTGTTCGTAACATGTTTGGGGATTTTAAAATCATTATGAATGGATCAAATCAACTTATTAAGTGGCAGTATATTACAGATCTTTATAATTTACAAAAACAAGAACGTTTGCATTTAGCTAATAAACTACGATCACCACATATTTATTTTCAAAAACAAAAAATGAAAGTTCGTTTTGCTACTCAATTATTTAGTAAGTCAATTGCTCAAGCACTTCAAGTTTGTAAAGAACATTTAAATCTTCCACAGTTTCAGAATTGTTCAGCAACAATAGAATTTTTATCTAAATTTAATGATTTATTTGATATATTTAATTCCAAAAATATGAATCAAATAAATTATAAACAACCTATTAATTCTTTGAATTGTACAAAAATAATGGATAAATTGGAAGAATGTAAAACTTATATTTTGAATCTGCAACTTCAAGATGGAACTCGAATTGTTGATTCTACAAGAAAAACTGGTTTTATTGGATTTGTGATATGTATCGAAAGTTTAAAAGGATTATACAATGAAGTTTGTGAAAATCAGAAAATTTTGAACAATATTCCAGCATACAAAATAAGCCAAGATCATATTGAATTATTTTTTGGTTGCATTAGATCTAAAGGGGGTTATAATAATAATCCAACAGCTCGCCAGTTTAAAGCAGCTATGAAAAGATTATTAATTTATTCTGAAATTCGAGATTCGGGTACTGGTAATTGTATACCTCTTGAAAATATTGCAATTTTGACTTCTTCACAAAGTAGTGTACAAATAATCAATACTTCGAGTTCATTGAAATCATTTAATGACGATATGCAATTAAATTATGATTTTGCAAATGTTATAGAAGATCACAGTTACTTTCCAGATATTTGTAGAATCACTGAATTTTCTTCACGAATTATAACGTATATTGCTGGATTTGTAGTAAAATACCTTCAAAAAGTCTTGTATTGTGAAGAATGCGTTAATGCACTAACTTCAGATGATAAAATAGACGAAACCTTTTTTTTAATACAAATAAAAAGCCGTGGTAATTTACAATATCCGTCATCAAGTGTCACTAAAATTTGTTATGAAGCAGAAAGAGTCATCCGTTTTGCTTTGGCAGAAAGTGGAGGAAAATTGATGATGAAAAAATTTACAGAAACTTATCTTGTAAATTGCACTCTTGTAAAATTTATTGAATCGAATAATTTGTTTTTAAATTTAAAACAACATTCACACGATCAAAATTCTTTAGAAAATCATATTACACATTTAATTAAAGCAATTGCTTGCAAATATATAAAAGTTAGACTTTACCACATCGGCAAAGAAGCTATAGAAGATATACAAAGTGAAAGACACTTTCGTAATAAATTAACATTATTTAAAGGACAATAAACTCTTAAGTTTTGTAATAGATATAAGTATTTATAAGTTTTTTTATAAATATAAGTTTTATAAATATACGTTTTAAATATAAATATATGTTTTATAAATATACGTTGATAAATATAAATTCAGTAATAGATATAAATTTTGTAATAATAATATTAACATTAATTACGTAATACTCTTTTAATTGATAAATAAATTTATTCAGAAAATATTTTTAAATAAATTGTTTCATATATTTCATATAACCAACTAATGTAGTGATATTTTTATATTATTTATACAGAGAACAATAACTTTCATATTTTAGATATTTTTAAACATATGAAAAACATTTTTAACTAAAAAGTCATAATAATGTTGTTACATGTAATCAATGTTGTTAAAATTAAGTTCATTTTATTGATTATAAATTGTAATAACAATTTTAAAAATAGTTTTATACATACATACATAAACACGTATACAGTTTATTTAATGGTTGTGTGCAATGGAAAATAATTTTCTACAATAATTATATATATATAACGAAAATTATTGCAGAAAATTATTTTTAATTGCGTACAACCATTAAATTAACTTTTTCACACATGAAATCCTGTTCTCATGCAATGAAAGTAAAAATAATATCATGATATATATGTCAAATTTTAAACAGGGCGCCAAAATGTCGCCAGACAATATGGCCGATCCCCCGTCCCGCTGATATCGGTCCCCTTGCCCTAACATTGACCTTACCCTCCGTCCAGTACGTCAATGGGTGTGTCAGCATGCCGCTGCCCGTACCTCGTCGCTGCCGTCTCTTGTCACATCTCCGGGCAGCCAATGCTGACACACTAGGCCGTGCTATAGCTCCGGCGGCTCAAGCGCTTGCCTCCTTGTACTTCGGCGCGCTCTTATTCGCCTAATTTTAATATTAAATATTTCGCTTATTATTGCGAATTTAGCAAAATGGTACAGGACTTTTCTATTCAGTTTACTGTGCCGTACCTGCTCACGAGCGTTTGCACAAGTGCGATGGGACACCCTGTATATACAGGGTGACCCATTTTAACTTAGGCAGCTAAATAACTCGAAAAATAAGCACACTACGAAAAAATGTTTAGAATCAAAATTTCGTCATTTCGAGGGGGACGTACAATGACGTTAAAATCAGCCCCCCCACCCCTCCCCCTGGGCGGTGAGGGGGGGCAAGTTTGAAATCTTAAATGGGAACCCCTATTTTTTATTGCATATTCGGAATCTTTGGCTAAAAACACATACAATTTGTCTGAAACATTTTTCTCGATTCATGATAGATGGCGCTGTAATCGACGAAATTCAATTTCTTCGATTTCTCTTACTGAGAACCCATGCTTACGATTCTGCAATAAATTAACAATAAAAATACTACGTTTTCATTGTTAATACTCGAAATTAGTCTTAAAACAAACTTCTCATTATTTTTTATTACTCATTAATTACTTCTCAAGAAACTGCTTTTAGCGTAACCCAGGAACAACGACGTGGACGTAGCAGTTTTCTGTTCCCTTCGGGGTGCTTGATTAACGTGAGTCCCCTCGCCTCTCACAATTCGGGGTGCTTGAACGTGTGGTAACCCAGCCAGTGAAGGCAAGGTCGTGTGGTGACCCAACCAGTTAAGGCAAGGTCAAGTAGTGACCCAGCCAGTGAAGGCAAGGTCGTGTGGTGACCCAACCAGTTAAGGCAAGGTCAAGTAGTGACCCAGCCAGTGAAGGCAAGGTCGTGTGGTGACCCAGCCAGTGAAGGCAAGGTCGTGTGGTGACCCAACCAGTTAAGGCAAGGTCAAGTAGTGACCCAGCCAGTGAAGGCAAGGTCGTGTGGTGACCCAACCAGTTAAGGCAAGATTGCATTGTTATCAGCTCTCTCCGCATGGAGGAGATGCTCAAAGTGTGCACCATTATTTTCTAAGGATAACAGTAATCGACAGCGAAAGTTACGTTGTACATTTTCTAGCATTAAAGGAGTTATAGCTTCACAAGCTCTTCTTATTCTTTCCATCATATTCAATCTTGTCGTTGGAGCTTCACTATACACTGCATCTTTAACGTATCCCCATAAAAAGAAATCAAGGGGGTTCAAATCCGGTGATCTCGGAGGCCACAGAACTGGTCCACCCCGCCCTATCCACCGATTTGGGAACCTTTGATTCAAAAACATCCGTACAATACGAGCATAATGAGCAGGAGCACCATCTTGTTGATACCATAAATTTAGTCTAACTGCAAGGGGAACATTCTCTAGGTATGCTGGCAAATCATTTTCGAGGAATTCTAAATACATTGGACTATTAATTGGACGTTCAAAAAAATGAGGTCCAATGACTTGGCCATTGCAAATGCCTACCCATACATATAAACTCCAACGATGTTGATTAAGCACCTCACGATACCAATGTGGATTTTCTGGTGACCAATAGTGGCAATTATGCTTATTGAGACTACCATTGCTGATGAATGTTGCTTCATCACTGAAACAAACATTACTAAAAAAATCTGGATTCTGATCTAACATCTCAAGAGCCCATCTACAAAATTGTACTCTGAGTACGCAGTCGGCCTCACTTAATTCCTGTACCAGAGTAATATGATACGGATGGTAATTGACTGATCGTAACAATCTATGTGCCGTAGTTTGAGGGATTCCCAGTTCTCGTTCTATTTGACGGGTACTAATATGGGGATTTTGATGAACCATAGCCAAAACTGCGAGCAATCTAGGGTCATTATTATTATGAAGTCTATTCCTTCGCCTTTCGTGATGAAGTGGATTATTACGAGATCTCCTTTCAATGTTTATAATTTGTTGATCAGTAGGATGGCGGCGATTTGGGAATCGCTCCGCATAAGTACGGGCAGTAAGTCTGTAATTTCTACCACATTCACCAAAGGTTATAAGAATATCGACTACTTCTGTAGGCGTATAATTTGCCATTTTACCAGAATTTTATCAGAGTACAAATGTTAAAAAAATACATAAACACTTGTGACTTTGGCACTAAATGGACAAAATTTTGGAGGGATACTTAGAGGAACTCCATCAGATGGAAAGTCCAAAATGTCTCGGTACTTCGGACCATTCAAGTTGCCTAAAGGGCAGGTTACGCTAAAAGCAGTTTCTTGAGAAGTAATTAATGAGTAATAAAAAATAATGAGAAGTTTGTTTTAAGACTAATTTCGAGTATTAACAATGAAAACGTAGTATTTTTATTGTTAATTTATTGCAGAATCGTAAGCATGGGTTCTCAGTAAGAGAAATCGAAGAAATTGAATTTCGTCGATTACAGCGCCATCTATCATGAATCGAGAAAAATGTTTCAGACAAATTGTATGTGTTTTTAGCCAAAGATTCCGAATATGCAATAAAAAATAGGGGTTCCCATTTAAGATTTCAAACTTGCCCCCCCTCACCGCCCAGGGGGAGGGGTGGGGGGCTGATTTTAACGTCATTGTACGTCCCCCTCGAAATGACGAAATTTTGATTCTAAACATTTTTTCGTAGTGTGCTTATTTTTCGAGTTATTTGGCTGCCTAAGTTAAAATGGGTCACCCTGTATATATATATATATATTAACATTTATATATATATTTAAGCTACTCTTTTATTCATACGATTATCATATGAAGCGACCAAGGATTTTAATTAAACTAATCAACTAACTACGCTTGTTTCTGCTTTATTAGATTGCCAATCTTAACATAATTTTCTATTCCGCCCGCCTATGCTGATCATTATTCCAATAATCAGCCACCTTCCTATTCAATTAATAAATTATATTTCCTATTTTTATATATATACTATAAATCGCGACACTTTTGATAAACACCACCCTTAAAATATTTTTGAGCACCTGTGGTGTATCTGAAGACCTCCCACGTCCCAAACACCTCTAGTTCACGAATAATTGCAGAAACGGTTCCTGAGAAATATTTATGTAGCACGACCCTCTATATGTATTTTATTCTATGACTGTGCAGCCAAATGCATCTATGCGTGCAACTTTATTGGATTTATATATTCTAAGCCACATTTTATTAAATTATTCCTTTTATTTAATCGCTGAAATCTTCCGGAAGTAGCTTACGTATTGTTTTTATAATTTCGATATCTTTCCCTCTTATGCATTGTTCACATACATATTCCCGAACACATTCACTTTTACTCTTACATTATGAAAAATGTTTCAAGGCCGGATTTTGCCTTAAACGCATTCTCTCCTATTGTGTTTAACTACCCTCATCTTATGCACAATGCTTATGAATGAATAATTTGGCCCACCGAATATTTTATTCATTTATTAAACCGTCCTTGTCTTACACACGCGTTTCCTATACCACATATGGAAATATTAAATCTTATATAGTATTAAACCTATTCACTCTAACCTTATTAAACGATCTCTGTCTCACGCATAAGTCTTATAGACAAAAATTTGGTCTTTTATGCGTCTTGCTTTTTGCTAAACCATTCTTGTTTTGCGCATATAATTTTTCAGACGCTTTTATTAAGCTTATTCGCTTGCACTCATATAATACCATACTTAATTGTTAATGCACAATTGCTACGCATAAATCTATTAAATCTACTTTGTCTAACGCATTACTATTCATATTTTATTAAATCATTGACATCGTCCATATACATATATATGTTAACATTAAGAATTATTCGTATACTATATTTCATTATATGCGCCAATGTTAAGAAGCGCTTGCATCAACCTTGAAAGAATATCCATTTTACTTTTAATCAAATTAATAAGTTTCAATAACTCTGGCCGCGCCACGCTTCCGCGAAAAAATTGTTGAATTAAAAGTCGAAGCCGCCTAAACATCTGGACAGATAAGGCGAGAAAAATATCGAATTACAATTTTAGTTTACAGAACGGTTCGTCACCAGGCTGATGCAAGTTGACGTGACGCAGAGTCGTACGTGACGATTTCCCGTTACATTTTGCATTTAAGAGCGTACTCCTTACTCTATGTACACCCCCTCCGTTAAAATTTCGAGGGCCCGAAAATCCGCCGCAGCTTACTGAGCGGAGCGAAAAAAGGTCGACAGAAAGATCAGAGGTTGCAAGGTGAAAAGACGCGCTCCGGCATATTAAAAAAAAGAACTTAGAATATTTTCGCGAGTTATTTGTAGTTATACGTATACATCATTGTCAATTGAAGTTTCTATAAGTCAGAAAGATCAGAGGTTTCAAGGAAAAGAAACGGAAGCAAAGGAAATAGAGCGTGACACATTTCATCAAAGAGTTATTGTAAAACAAGCACAGTAAGTCCGCTATTCTTATTTTGTACTCATCTTTTATTTATTATAACGGCCGAATCGAGTCATTGTTAAAATCCGCCATTTCGTGGCACTCGATTTTCAATATCACTTACGTCACTTTTGCTAATTTTATTATTCATAGATTGTGCCAATTCTCTTTTCACTATTAATAATCGCTTTCAAATACGCTATTCAATCCGTCAATCATTACCGATTTGAGATTAATTCTTGATTTAGTCACGTGACTCTTATACGCCAATATTACTAAGTCACTAGCATTCACATAAATTGTAAAAATCATAATTATTAGGTTCTGAATGTGCTAGTGTTAATTAAAACGGCCGATTTTACTTATATCTTGCGCCTTTTACAAGTGTTCAACTATATAAATCAAATTAATGAAGTTTTACATATTTACGTTTTAGGCCTATATCACTAGGCTACCTCTATTTGTCAAGAATTTCAAATTTATTATTTTTATTAAATTACAACCGTAGAATCATATCCAGCGAATCGTTGTGCACTCTTTTATTGTTAATTTAATCAATTATTGTGACAATCCAATAAAAAAAAAAATATATTTGAACGCTTGAAAATTTTTGTAACTTTTAAGAATGTAACTAAATATTAAGAATTCTAATACGGAACATCTATGAACTATTTATGAACTATTGATAGTTTTGCTTCTGCAATTTCATTAAAATATATATATCTATATGCTTTAAAATACATTTCAATTATTTTTCTTGTTGTTTTATGATTAACCTTGAATTTATATAAAGACATTTGACTCTGTCGTAAAATCAAAATAAAATTTCGAATGTTCATACATGTTCAGTAATTTATTAAGATCTAATCATCGAGCGTTTCAATATTTTATTGTGTATCAAAATTTATATATCTATGACGTGAATCATAATTATATTCATATGGAAATTTTTGAATAATAACTTTAAATTTGTACACTTATATATTTCATGTAACTTTAATTGAAATAGAGATTGTTCTACCAAATTATATTTTAACATTTTGATTCTCCATTTATATTAAATCACCGTTATTAATATTTTACGTTGACTTCAAGTTTAAATACTCTTTAATTCATGAAACAAGACAAAACCTTATTACAATAATTAATTCATGTGCTATTTAACTTGAGATATTTAGACCATCGAGATTTTATATTTAAACTTTCCATTCATTACCTAATTCACGTCAAGAATTACTCAGTATTTTTGTCATTACCCTTTCCCCAATTCCCTTAATAATAAATTTTCTTACAGCTGAAAAGTGGCAGGAGAACAAATGCAAGTTGCTAGAAATCTAGAAAACATTAATGTATTGAGCTTTTATACATCTTTGATTGAACCTCTTGAATATTATTAAATAATATACATATTTCATTCAGAATCTCATATTTCAATTGACGCGCAAAATTAACTATCATTATATTTTTATGTGACTGTTTCTATATATGTACACCCGCCTAATTCCTCAAGTCAGTACGTAGCGTTACCGTGGACATTTACCACTACGATTGGTTTTACGGCTGACCATCCTTTTCCCTGAAAATTATTTCTCTTTATATTTTCCAATAATATTAATAACGAACTTCCATTTCCATTTGGATTTTAAAGTCTACTAATTACCCTTCCCTTACGGAAAAAACACTCAAAAATACACTCAATTTGAGTATTATTTCGGACACTCAACTTGAGAGTGACACTCAACTTGAGAGTAACACTCAACTTGAGAGTGATGCTCAACTTGAGAGTGACACTCAACTTGAGAGTGATGCTCAACTTGAGAGTGACACTCAACTTGAGAGTGATGCTCAACTTGAGAGTGACACTCAACTTGAGAGTGATGCTCAACTTGAGTGTCAATTTGAGTGTTAGGGCCTATCCAAACAAACTTGCATAGTCGCATAAACATATGCATAAAGAAATTGATTGGTTCATTTCCTTATGCATTTGTTTGTGGACCAATCAATTTCTTTATACATACGTTTATGCGATTATGCAAGTTTGTCTGGATAGTCCCTTACTCTCAACTTGAATCAACTTTATGACACTTACTATCTGGGTTATATGTATTTATATTATTCCATTATTATTTTTTACAGACAGATATTTGCTACTACATTATTAGAAAAAACAAAAACGTTACATATTTGCTACTACATTATTAGAAAAAACAAAAACGTTACTTAATTCTAAAGATATACATAAGACTGTTTTATCAATAAACATGGCAAATAATAAAGTAAAAAATAATAAAAACAGTAAAGCTAGTTATTCAAACACAGCAAGTACTGTAATAACACTGTTGAAGATGTAATACTACTTAGATAGAATATATTCCAAATATAAATTATATATGTTATGTCATTTTCTGCTTCCCTGCATTTTTGCATTTATTTTCTATTAACTTTTTTAGTAAAACTTCCATTTCTTCCTTCTTTTTCTCTGATATTATTTTAACTGCATAATCTGAAAAAATTATACTATTTTATATATATGAGGCATTCTTTCTCAAGTGAGCCACCCCCCCTGTACAAAATTGGTTTAATTTTAAAAAATCGGTTGACCAATGAAAATTTAAGAAAAAGTGTCTAGTTTTCAAATTTGAATGGCCCATTTCGAAAATCTAAAATGGCGGCTAGATACACCGAAGGTTGTGGAGAAAGTCATGAAAATTATTAGATATTTTTTGAAAAAAAGTAAAATTTCCGCGTTTAAAAAAATATTATTTGGTTATAAATGAAACCTTATATTCTATACTTTATGTCGTAAAAGTTAATATTTCAAAAATTCAAAATGGCGGATACAATATGGCGGACTAAAAATAAAAAATTAAAATTTCGAATTTAAAAAATTATGTACTTATTCTTCGTCGAATTTGAAATAGAAATGCCCTCTTGCGGTTTTTTGATAAAACCCACCATTTTCGAAATAAAAATTAATAAATATTAGAATACTCCTTAACCCATTATTGCCCGGACGGATGCATTTTCAGCAAGTTTTGACGTCGATAATTTGTATATAAACGCCGTGGGAAAAATTTTAGCACCACTATTTCTAACGTAAAATTTTATGCTCTTTCCGTATCTTTCAATAAAATTTCTATAAAATAAACCGCAAAAATGTTATACACATTTTTATGTTGAAAAACATTATTTTTTACATTTTTCTTTTCTTTCAAACATCACTTTCTCCTCGGAATGGCATTGGGATACATGTCTAAGGTGAAAATATTGCGTCCATGGACCCTTAGGATTGAAATGTACCGTGCCTCATTTCGTAATTCAAGATGGCGGCTTCCAAAATGGCGAGTAGAGCATAGAAAACTAAAGTCATATTTTTATTTTACGAAAAATGCAAATTCAAGGGGGATTTGAAATATATTGTCTGTTTGCCGTTTATCAGTGAACGTTGCCCGATTCCCACCGCGTGGAGGTAGACAAAATTGGGAATCTAATTTTTTTTTGTATTTTTCGTATTTTATAAATTTTTTTGTGTTTTTCATATTTTATAAATTTTTTTGTATTTTTCATATTTTATGTATTTTTTTGTATTTTTCACACTTTATATATTTTTTTTGTATTTGATAGCTGATGGAATCATCTCATTTGAGTTCATTGTATGACACTGTCAGACCATCAGTGGCCTTTGAAAATCTTTTTACAAACAACACATTACAGGGCAATACCGTAAATGAGTGGCATTTTTGAATCTGGGGGACAGGCGGAGCTAAAGAGAATCTGTTATTTAACTTTCTTTGCATTCTGCTATGATCACTTTTGCTGTAATACATAATGTCTATATTTGCAAAATACGTTTTTCCCCAATTGTAAAGACTGTTTGCCGTAAGAATTGCTTCCGTGAGTTTGGCCAATAAACTAGCACGTGCAGCCTGTCTCTTGAATGTGGCTCCGACGCCACCGCAAGAGCTCTTTCCATGCGCTGTAGCATGGAAGTGCCAGTCTGCTTTAATCCCAAAATCGCTTTCGTGATTTACGAGATTAATCATTTGTGACTTATTCTTAAAATGTTGTTTTGCTCCGTCACTGAAGTATATGATCTTACGAACGTTGAATTGTTGCTTTAATTGTGGGATTAAAATCGATTGAGCAGTGTAAACTGCGGCTGCATCGTGCTTCGTACTGTCGGATAAAAATATAAAACTCTTGTGTTTTATCTCTGACGTATCTTTATAGTAGCAAACGACAGGAAACACGGTGCACTGGTCGTTATTAAAATGAAACGCCTGTGACGCATCTTGTACAACGTATTTATAATTTTCGGCAAAATCTAACGTGACTATTATTTCACCTGATTTTAGGTTCTTCTTGCATTCTTCAAAGTACTGTGACTGTTGCTTTGCAACATAGGAATGCGGTTTTAACATTACCAGCTTATCACACAATTTTGTAACGAACTCTTCACTGGAACAAAGTGTATTTTGCAGTGTAGATCTGTCTGTTCCTGTCCAAGAACTAAATAATACATTTTGAATAAAATTATTTTGCAGACATTCCAACAACTTCAGTGAGAGTTGCGAAACACTTGGACAGTTTTCGCATTCACCCAGGCTACAGGATACACTTGGAGATTTGCATGTCATTAACTGGAAACAATCTTCATATGTAATAATAGGTTCATCTGATGTTTCAGTAAAATCTCTTATAGCTTCCAACATAAGCTTGCAGTTTTGATGTATCGTACAAACGCAAACAGTATGCGAGCCACTAGCACCTGCAAGTATACAATGTCGCGGACGCAGTTGACAAAACTTACTGAAACTTACCTCATGTTCGGGATTGTCTTCTTTGTATTTAATGTGAAGGCTTTTCAAATCAAACATTAAAAGTCTTTTTTGCTTCAGAGTACGTTCACCATTACATTTTATTGATATAACATCCTTTATCCCAGGCATTTCTCTACTATTCAAATCACTATTATAACAGTTCTGAACCATATCCACCACATCTTGTGGTAACTTTTTTCCTGCTTTTGCAATAATATCAGGTAAAACGCCTTTTAAAGATTTCAATTTTTTGGCTTTTTCAGCAAGTCGTCTAGAACAACCGAACTCTGAAGCAAGTTTTCTTGCACTCCATTCTGTAGGAGCTGTAGTAAGAATTTGTAATTTTAAAGGATTATTTATATTCAAAGTCGAAAATTTTTCCTTCAGTCCATTTAACATATTTTCTAATTCCTTTTCTCTTCGGGAACGATCTGACGAAATGCTTTCTGAAGAAGTGTTTAATGACATTTGAGTATTATGGTGTGTTACAGAACTATTGTCCTCTATATCCATACAAGATTCACCTGTATGTATGTCTACATCTACACTTTTTGAAGTCGCAATTATGTTATTATCAGCTTTTATCTGAATGTAACACATTGTACATATTTTAGAATTTTTTGGTAAAACAGGAAATTTTAATCTTAAACCATCTGTCACCTTTCGTAATCCTTTTCCTTTATGGCCTTTTTCACCGGCAATTTTGAATGGATTGCAGCATCGATCTGAATGAGTTGTTTTCTTTCCGGCCATAATTGAAGAAGCGCGGAAAGGTTATTAAAAAATTAAAAAATGAAATAAAAATATTATACAAATGTTTCAAAAAATACGCTGCCTCAGCATTCTATCTGAAAATGTGATTGGAGCAGAGTTAATAAACGTGTTGCGAGATAATTGGTGAAATTGTGATATGAATCCAGGAAAATATTTCGTGTGTGAAAAGCAGCTCAACCGCCCGGTGTACTAAACGGTGATCTGTATCTCTACTGCTACACAGTCCGGTATGATTCGGCTCCACGTGGCATAATCATGGCAAACAAAATTTTTCCGGGTATATATCGGTATATCGCAATCGATATACCGAAAATCGACATATCTCACGATATCAAAAATTTGTGTATATCGACATATCAACGATTAATATAATTATAGTGGTCATATTAAATACATTTGTCTCTGGTCCGCCATATTCAAACCGCCATTTTGAATTGCCAAATTGAGTTACAGATTACACATATGACCGTGGATTTATAATCAACGGACCCAAAACCTCAGTACAGCATGTCCAGTTTCCGCGTATTGTGTTTTAAACTCCCTTGCTGATGTTTGAAATTCAAATTTGCCCGGTTTAAGGAGTATTCTAATATTCATTAATTTTTATTTCGAAAATGATGGGTTTTATCAAAAAACCGCAAGAGGGCATTTCTATTTCAAATTCGACGAAGAATAAGTACATAATTTTTTAAATTCGAAATTTTAATTTTTTATTTTTAGTCCGCCATATTGTATCCGCCATTTTGAATTTTTGAAATATTAACTTTTACGACATAAAGTATAGAATATAAGGTTTCATTTATAACCAAATAATATTTTTTTAAACGCGGAAATTTTACTTTTTTTCAAAAAATATCTAATAATTTTCATGACTTTCTCCACAACCTTCGGTGTATCTAGCCGCCATTTTAGATTTTCGAAATGGGCCATTCAAATTTGAAAACTAGACACTTTTTCCTAAATTTTCATTGGTCAACCGATTTTTTAAAGTTAAACCAATTTTGTACAGGGGGGGTGGCTCACTTGAGAAAGAATGCCTCATATATATATATATAATTGATTATTTAAGAAAAATTTTCTATAAGTATAAAATAATGAACCACCTAATATATATATAATATATATATCAAATATATATATAATTATATACAGGGTGTCCCATTATAAAACATCCAGTCGAATATTTCGAAAACCAAGCCCGGGAGAGAAAAATTTTTCAGACAAAAGTTATTTGGTTTCGAGGGGCCCATAAAATGATACCATTGGTTTGACCTTGAAGAATTATTTGAAAGTTACATGAAAGTCACCTCAATTTTTACGGAGCAACAATGCAATTTCTCATGTCAAAGGGAATGTTATATGAGAATTGCTATTGAGTCGTCTAGGTATCTGTAAAAGACTGGAATTGTAAATTTTAGAAGACTGATACAATGAATTTTCAAATCATCCATGACCATGTCAGCTAGAATGGGGGAAAGTGGAGACCTCATTGGACTGCCGAAGATTTGCTCGTAGAAAGATCCACCGAAAGCATGTGGAAGAAAGAATCATGTTTATAGCAAAAAAAAATTGTTGCAAGTTAAATTTAGTTGTTGGTGCAATGTGATTCCATCGTGTTTCTATTGCTTTAAAAATTAAATCTTTGGGTATGTTATTGTATAGTGCGGTGGCGTCAAAAGACATAAGAGTTTGGTTAGTGTGTATGGGCATGTTTTTTAAGTTTTTTGCCAGAGTCCAACTATCTTTGATGTGTGATTTTGGTTTCTGGGTGGATCCTTCGAGCAATGTGTGTAGGTATTTAGCAACTTTGTATAACGGACTCCCAGATGCCGATACAATGATGCGAAGAGGATGACCATTTTTATGAATCTTCGGCAGTAGCATCTCGGGAGATTTCCGTTAGTGCAACGTAATGTTGTGAAAGTGTATTCGTCAATAATAGAATTAGTCTTCCATGTTTTTATTAATTCGTTCATGTTGTTTTGTATAGAATTTGTAGGGTCCCTTTTTAATTTTTTATAAGTCGTTTCGTCATTAAGTAAGTTTAACATTTGTTCATAGCATTCGTTTCGATCAATTATAACTATAACTTGTCCTTTATCAGCGTTGGTAATGAATAAGTCATTATTCTGTGTTAAAAATTTTTTGCACTCATAAAATTCCTTGAAAATGAATTTGTCCGTTAAATTTATGTGTTTGTCCGTGTTTAAAAAGTTTGTCAAAGTATTGCTAATAGATGTTCATGTGGAATCCGCGACTTTTTTGTCTAGTTTATAAGCGATGTTTTCAAAATTCTTAATAATCCCAGTTGAAAAATCAACACGATCCCTTATATTCTTTTTATCGAGAGGTAACACGAACCTCACCCAAACTCAAAAAATTTAAGATTGACACTAGAATTTGTTTGTTACTTGTATTTACAATCCAATAATTTTATATCATTGATGCTGGTTTGGAGTCAGTTATTGATCTTACCTTAATATTTTTTTAAATTTAAAATTTAGAGGATCGTTACAAGGTTTAAAAAAAAGCACATTTTCGATTGATGCTGCTAGCGCAGCAGGAGAGATAGTAATCCAGGGATCCCAGGTTCAAAACTGGGTTGTCTTTTTTCTAAATGTATTATTTATTATATAAAAATAAATATTTCGCAAATACTTATTGTTGAATATGCAAATTTATACATTTTTGAAAATATTTTTAAATAATTTAATAATGTGTTAGAGAATACGCTCTTTTCATAACTTTACAAAGACAGGATTTTCTACCTGCTTTAGAGATCTCCGGATGTAACCGCCGAATTTTTAAACAGAATGAAACAGAATGAACATGAGGGGCGAGAAGGGGGAAGGGGTAGCCTGATCCGGTTCTACCAATAAGGACTCTAGAGAGGTTACATTTATTGTCAACAGAAAGCGTCAGCTTTGTTCTGTAACTGCTAGTAGTCAGACGCAAAATTTTTGTTCCGTATTATTTTTACACTGTATATTATTATTTTTATTTCCCTATTATTGAAAATGGAAGGAAAATCAGAAATTATTAGTGAACAACCAACCATCTACAAGCGGAGGACATGAAAAAGTTGTGGAGAAAGACAAATACGCATTCATGCAATCCTACGAACAACAGGATATTACAGATGGTTTAAAAGTCTGTTCTGAAATTTTGGAAAAACTGCAAATTGTGAAAGGCGAGTAAATCTGTATCACATAAAGCTTTAGGAGAAAGATTTGCAAAAGCAATAATAGAAATTTTAAAGGAATGGGATTTTCAAGAAGAAGAGGAATTATTTCTATCTCACGAGAATGTTCCGGAAGATGAGATAGAATATCCGCTATCTTCTAGTTCTTTAGAAAAAGTGCCAAATATATTAAATGCCAGTTTCATAAGCTTCACGAGCTCTTCACAAAGCACAGAAAATAGTGAAGATGATTTTGAACCTCCTGCATCCTAGAAAACAAAAAGTAATTATGTATCGCTCGATACAAAAATTAAAATCTTAAATTTGGTAAAAGAACATCCAAATTGGAGCTTGAAAACGATTCACAAACATGGAGGGAGTGCACTTAAAACCAAAAGTGACTTAAAAAAATGGCAAGAACAAATTGAGCAAGGTCGCGGAATAAAAGAAAAATTTGACATGATCAATAAATGGACTTTCGACCATTTCGTTGAAGCCCGACGGCAGATGCAATCTGTTTTGACAAGAACTATACAGCAGTAGGCTTCTCAAGCTGCTTTACAATATCAAGGATCAGAATTTTCCTTTAAAGCATCGTACTCTTGGGTTGCTAAATTTAAAGCATCTCATTTAATTCGCTAACGAAAAGTAACGCGTTACTTGAAATAAAAAAATGCATTAGATTTACCGGCGATACTAAAAGCAGCAGAAACATTCCAGAAGCGGATCTAAAAAAAAATTACAAATTTTTATCCTGCTTTTGTTATTAATACGGATCAGACAGGTTGCGAATATCGTATTGATGTACATAGAACATTAGCCGAAAAAGGACAAAAAGTAATAGATGTTTTTCTTGGTGACTTTAATAAGGTTACACATAGCTATACAGCACAGTATGCGATTACCGCTTCTGGAAAACTTTTGCTGAAAGTGTTTCTTTGTATGTAAGAACTTAAAAGGGAGTTCGGTCTTTGAATTTCCGTTACTGCCGAAGAATTAACCAAAAATTACGGAAATATATTTGTCACGGCATCAAAATCCGGGAAATTGACAAAAAATCATTTCACTTCTTTTGTTGAAAATGTTCTTGCGGAATATTGCAAGAAAAAGAAATTTTTACTTATTCTTGATTCATGGATGTGTGTGAAATTAGCAGATCACTTGCTAGCAGATCATTTTTTTATTAGAGTTCTAATTGCTTGCAGATGAGTTCTGAAGTTCCTGATACTTTTTAGCGATAGTTCTAGCAATTTTAAATAAAAAAATTGCAATTAAAAAAATGATCTGCCAACTACGCGGAAGTTAGCAGATCATTTATACAAAAAAAATTTTTAACGGTTAAATATTATAGAATTCAATAAGTTGTACAGTTCTCCGAACAGTTCTACATCCTACGATTAATATTCAAAAAGTTTTAAGCCCCCTATGTCATTTAATACGTTAAAAACACCATTAAATAAAAAAAAACGTGACATGCTGACTTCAATGCGAGAGTTCTACAGCTTCTGGGGGTCTTAAAATAAAGTTCTAGACATCCTCAACTCAATTCCGTAGAGTTCTCTCGCTTGTCAATTTTTAAACAATTATTGTTGCGCTTAACAGTGATAAAAATTAGAAAACCATGACATGCTGACCTCAATGCGAGAGTTCTACAGCTTCTGCAAGTCTTAAAATAGAGTTCTAGACATCCTCAACTCAATTCCAAAAAGTTCTCTCGCTTATCAATTTTTAAACAATTATTGTTGTGCTTAACAGTGATAAAAATTAGAAAACCATGACATGCTGACCTCAATGCGAGAGTTCTATAGCTTCTGCAAGTCTTAAAATATAGTTCTAGACATCCTCAACTCAATTCCAAAGAGTTCTCTCGCTTATCAATTTTTAAACAATTATTGTTGTGCTTAACAGTGATAAAAATTAGAAAACCATGACATGCTGACCTCAATGCGAGAGTTCTACAGTTTCTGCAAGTCTTAAAATATAGTCCTAGACATCCTCAACTCAATTCCGAAGAGTTCTCTCGCTTCTCAATTTTTAAACAATTATTGTTGTGCTTAACAGTGATAAAAATTAGAAAACCATGACATGCTGACTTCAATGCGAGAGTTCTACAGCTTCTGCAAGTCTTAAAATATAGTTCTAGACATCCTCAACTCAATTCCAAAGAGTTCTCTCGCTTATCAATTTTTAAACAATTATTGTTGTGCTTAACAGTGATAAAAATTAGAAAACCATGACATGCTGACCTCAATGCGAGAGTTCTACAGCTTCTGCAAGTCTTAAAATATAGTTCTAGACATCCTCAACTCAATTCCAAAGAGTTCTCTCGCTTATCAATTTTTAAACAATTATTGTTGTGCTTAACAGTGATAAAAATTAGAAAACCATGACATGCTGACCTCAATGCGAGAGTTCTATAGCTTCTGCAAGTCTTAAAATATAGTTCTAGACATCCTCAACTCAATTCCAAAGAGTTCTCTCGCTTATCAAT
Organism: Crematogaster levior; assembly: GCA_901521435.1. Taxonomy (NCBI): domain Eukaryota; kingdom Metazoa; phylum Arthropoda; class Insecta; order Hymenoptera; family Formicidae; genus Crematogaster; species Crematogaster levior. The sequence goes on from CABEGB010001522.1 coordinate 48,533, forward strand.
TTTTAAACAATTATTGTTGTGCTTAACAGTGATAAAAATTAGAAAACCATGACATGCTGACTTCAATGCGAGAGTTCTACAGCTTCTGCAAGTCTTAAAATATAGTCCTAGACATCCTCAACTCAATTCCAAAGAGTTCTCTCGCTTATCAATTTTTAAACAATTATTGTTGTGCTTAACAGTGATAAAAATTAGAAAACCATGACATGCTGACCTCAATGCGAGAGTTCTACAGCTTCTGCAAGTCTTAAAATATAGTCCTAGACATCCTCAATGTTGGGATTAATGGATCGATATCTCCTCTGGTAACACTCAATAACACACAGTCAGTAGAAAATATTATATATTGCGCAATCAAGAGATTTACAACAAGTATCACGAGATATCTGTCCACGTTGCAGTAACACCGGATCCATCGTCCCACACCCGTGTTCCTATAAACTTCTGCCAGCCGCGCCATCTCCCTAGATATCTCTCCTACTAAATATTCCTATATCTCTAAATAAAAAACAAAATAACATATAGTTAGATAAAATAATATTCCACAATCTGCCCCTTTGATTTTATCGACTCTAAATGTTCATAAACTGGTTTATCTGCTTCATCAAGGCAGGACCGCTTAATGGTTTCGTGAAGCAATCTGCTTTCATGTCTTCAGATGGGACATGCTTGACAATTATATTTTCTTCCTTCACAGCTTCTCTAATGAAACAACATTTTCTATTCATCAATTTTGACTTTGTCTTGAAGCTTCCACCGTTTGATAGTCTAACAGCGTTCAAATTATCACAATTCAATTCCTTGTAGATTCTTCCTGATACTCCTATTTCTTGTAAGAGTTTTGATGTCCATATCACCTCTTTTATTCCTTCTAAGATAGCTTCTATCTCACTTTCCGTAGACGACAATGCTACCGTTGACTGCTTCCTGCTTCTCCAGTGTATCAAATCTTATCTGCATCTTGATCTCTGCATATTATGAAGCCAGTAAACGATTTCGCATCTTTTGTCCTATCCCACGAAGCATCCGTGTCACATATGATTCTTCCAGCCGAATTTTCCCGACCAAACTCCAATCGAAAATTAATGGTTCCTTTTAAATATCTTAGGACTCTTTTCAGTGCTAACAAATGTATCATTCTTGGCTCATGATTGAATTGCGATAAGCAACTCAGAGTAAATGACAGGTCCGGTCTAGTGTACACACTTAAGTGCATTAGATGTCCTATCAATTCTTGGTAAGCATGTGTGTCGACTCGTTCACTACCTTCACATTCGTCCATCTTTGTGTTTATGTCTATTGGAGTCATTACACTATTACAATTTTCCATCCCATATAAACTCAGTAATTTTTCAATGTACCTTCTTTGATGTACAAAAATTTTTCCATCTTCTTGATCCACTTGCATTCCTAATACTGATTTGGCCTTTCCAAGATCCTTTATATCTATATACTGTTTGACCTTATCCATAAATTTCCTTTCAAATTCATCATCACTACATACAGTAGGCATGTCATCCACATGAATTCCGCAGTACAAGAATTTGTTATCTTCTTTGGCATAAAATAGACATGAATCCTCTTTGGATTGTTTAAGTCCACATTTCTCCAGGATTTTTGTAAGGTATTCGTTCCAGCACCTTCCAGCCTGCTTGAGCCCATAGATACTTTTGTTTAATTTACATACTTTCTCTCCATCTACTTGTACTCCATCTGGTATCTCCATATAGATTTCTTCTTTGAGAATCCCGTGTAGGAATGCTGTCTTGACATCATAGATCTTCATTTTCACTTTCTTTTGTGCACTTATACTAAACAATAGTCTTATTGTCTCCGTTCTCACTACTGGCGCAAATGTTTCCTTATAATCTACTCCCGGACGTTGTCCGCACCCTGATGCAACTAACCTTGCTTTGTATCGTTGTTTTCCATTATTTGGATCTTGTTTGATATCGAATATCCACTTACATTTAATTATCTTCTTTCCTTTTGGTCGACTCATAATATCCCAAACTTTATGTTTCTCCATCGAGTCTAGTTCATCCTCCATTGCTTGTTGCCAGTATTCCCACTCATCGGATTGTTCCGCCTCCCTAACATTATTCGGAATTTCATCAACCATTGCTATCCTAGCTGCTTGTTGATTTTTTATTCTTTCTGATCTTCTTACATTTTTCTTTTCTTGTCTCCTTTCTGGTCTTCTTACTTCCATTACTGCTGTTGTTGTTCCCTTAGGTCTTCCTCTTGCTCTCAATTCTATCGTTTGTTCTCTGTTTTCTTGCTCATTCCCCACTTCTGTTTCTATCTCTATTATTTCATCATTTTTTTGCATATCTTCGTCTCCTAGTTCGCTACTTTCATTACTGGTAATTTTTCCATTATCTTCATTTTCTTCTTGTTCATCCATTGTTTCGTTATTATCTTCCGGGTCGATTCCTATTATTATTAATTTTTTATTGCTTTCATCATTCTCATAATTCCTACTATTAAGTAATTTACATCCATTTTGACTTTCATCGAATTTGACGTCGCAATCAATTTTTATTCTTCCTGTATCTGGGATGTACACTCTGTATGTATTATTGGTGGCATAACCAACAAATATACCTTTAATCGTCTTTGAGTCAAACTTCTGTTTTCGTTCTTCTTTGTTTAGCACATATGCCATGCATCCAAATCTTTTCATATACTTTATATTTGGTATCTTTTCATTCCATACTTCATACGGTGTTCTTCCATGAACTGTTGATTTAATCCTATTTTTGATGTGTGCAGCGGTACAAGTTGCTTCTGCCCAAAATTCTTTCGGCATCTTTGAATCTGCTAGCATTGTTCTAGTCATTTCTATTATAGACCTGTTGGCCCTTTCCACTACCCCGTTACATTGGGGTGTCCTTGCCGGACTAAATTCGTGTTTGATCCCTTTCCCTTTTAGCCATTCTTCTAGATTAGTCCCTATGAACTCTCCTCCATTGTCCGACCTAATAGCTTTCAATTTCTTTCCGGATTGGTTCTCCTTTAGTACAATCAATTTTTTTAATTTATCTGATGCTTCTCCCTTTTCCTTTAATAATTCAATAAATATTACTCTTGAATAATCATCTATAATCGTAAATATATATCTCTTACCTCCACATGACTCTGGTTTTATCGGACCAACTAAATCCATGTGCCATAAATCCATTATGTTCCTCGTTTTCCTCTCTGTCAATCTTGGATGTCCTTTCCGGCACATTTTCCCTTCATTGCACGATTCACACTGTCTCATCTCTTTGTCAGTCTCTTTCATTCCAGATACCAGATTATCCTTCTTCATTTCTCTTATGATCTTTTTATTTGTATGTCCCATTCTTCGGTGCCAAACATCTATTTCCTCAGTTGTCGCTGCTACTTCTTTATCATTTGTCATTGTTTTTACATAGTATGCATTCTCTTCACGCGTGGCCTTCATTATGATTTCATCTTCTTTTCTGTAAACAATAGCCCCGTATTTGTCAAATTTTACATTATAGCCATGATCCGTGATTTTTGCCACTGATAGTAAATTTATATTGATATCCGGAACACGCAATACATTAGTTAATCGTATGTTATTTTTACTTAAGCTCTGTTTGACTACTATTTCTCCCTTTCCTTCAGAAGTCAATTTTTTACCCTCTTTATCGGCTAACGAAATATCTCTCACGTCATCTTTAATGTTATCAAAAATAACCTCTCTACACGCCATGTGGCTCGTTGCGCCTGAGTCTAATAGCCAGATATAGTTATTAGAGCTATCACTAACCTCTCCTTTTGTATTATTTACTAGTTCTTTACTTACTTGGACGCTATCTCTTACTGTTAATACCGCTTCATCTACCGTTTTTAATGTAGATTCACTCCTTCCTCGTCCTCTCGATGTAAAAGTTCCTCTAAGTCCTCTTCCTCTCGATTTGTATCTCTTCGGTTCTTTACAGTCTGCCGCAATATGATTATGTCCTTGGCAGTTAAAACATTTTTGTTTATTTCTGCATTCATTTGACGTATGGCCTTTCATCCCACAGTTGAAACATTTTATATCTCCTCTTGATTTATCCCTTGCCTTTCTTGCTTGTTCATCCCTCAATGTCTTTTCCTCCTTCCGCATACTTCTTCTTACTTCCTCCTGTTTCAATGTATACCTTATGTCATTAGTAGTTAGTTCTTTTTGTGCTTCTAGCACTCTTACATTTTGATCAAACTCTGGCCGTAAGCCTCTGATTATGTACATTCTCAGTTCATAGTTTTCTATGCTTTTTCCTAATTGGACGCACCGGTTCCTTAGGGCTTCCGCTCTATTTATATATGAATCTATGCTCTCTTCTTTAGTCATTCTTAAATTCGTTAGTTCGCTCAGTGATCTAGATTTTAGTTGTTCTGTTTCAGCTGCCATATTATTTTTAATCAAGCTCCATAATTTATCTGCACTTTTCTCATGACTATACTTCAATAGCTGAGCTTCACTCATTGTATTTATTATCATTGCACGTGCAGCGTAATTATCATCGTCCCATTCATTCCACTTTACGATCTTCGTCTCGTAGTTTTCAGCATCTTCTTCTGGTTTCTCCGGCGGCTTCACGTTTATGACCTTCTTCCATAGTTTCTTTGCTCTCAAGATACCTTCGATCTTCTCACTCCATATGAAATAATTCGTATCATCTAATGGCGCCACACTTGCAATATTCCAATTCTCTGCCATTTTGGAAAAAAACGACTCTCTCGTCCTGTGTTATCTTTCTTAACTCACTCGTGAATTTCATATTATATGACGACTATAACCACGGTCAGCTACCAATTGTTGGGATTAATGGATCGATATCTCCTCTGGTAACACTCAATAACACACAGTCAGTAGAAAATATTATATATTGCGCAATCAAGAGATTTACAACAAGTATCACGAGATATCTGTCCACGTTGCAGTAACACCGGATCCATCGTCCCACACCCGTGTTCCTATAAACTTCTGCCAGCCGCGCCATCTCCCTAGATATCTCTCCTACTAAATATTCCTATATCTCTAAATAAAAAACAAAATAACATATAGTTAGATAAAATAATATTCCACACTCAACTCAATTCCAAAGAGTTCTCTCGCTTATCAATTTTTAAACAATTATTGTTGTGCTTAACAGTGATAAAAATTAGAAAACCATGACATGCTGACCTCAATGCGAGAGTTCTATAGCTTCTGCAAGTCTTAAAATATAGTTCTAGACATCCTCAACTCAATTCCAAAGAGTTCTCTCGCTTATCAATTTTTAAACAATTATTGTTGTGCTTAACAGTGATAAAAATTAGAAAACCATGACATGCTGACTTCAATGCGAGAGTTCTACAGCTTCTGCAAGTCTTAAAATATAGTCCTAGACATCCTCAACTCAATTCCAAAGAGTTCTCTCGCTTATCAATTTTTAAACAATTATTGTTGTGCTTAACAGTGATAAAAATTAGAAAACCATGACATGCTGACCTCAATGCGAGAGTTCTACAGCTTCTGCAAGTCTTAAAATATAGTCCTAGACATCCTCAACTCAATTCCAAAGAGTTCTCTCGCTTATCAATTTTTAAACAATTATTGTTGTGCTTAACAGTGATAAAAATTAGAAAACCATGACATGCTGACTTCAATGCGAGAGTTCTACAGTTTCTGCAAGTCTTAAAATATAGTCCTAGACATCCTCAACTCAATTCCAAAGAGTTCTCTCGCTTCTCAATTTTTAAACAATTATTGTTGTGCTTAACAGTGATAAAAATTAGAAAACCATGACATGGCGACACTAGCACTATATAACTATGTATTATAGATGTCAAGAAACATAGATGTGTATTTGTTAAATGGAATTCTCAATATTTGCATTACCCAAAGCCAACGACGGGGACGTTTTGAAAACTGGTTTCATTTTTTTATTTTTTTTTTTTTTTTTTATTTTTATTTTTTTTTTATTTTTTTTTTTTTTATTTTTTTAATTTTTTTTTTTTTTTTTTTATTTTTAATTTTTTTTATATTTTTACATGGTTTTTTAAATTTATTTCAATTAAAGATCGCGTATAAAATTAAATGTGGTTGAATTTTTGTTTTTGTCTGTACAACTTCTGATTTATTGTACATATCGTCATATTTGCACCAATGTACACCTGAAACTACGTAGGCAATATAGTGGCCGTCATCTCTTCCATAAGCTATGTATTATCCCCAATAAGTAGTATGTTTTGTTTTTAATTTTTATTATTTTAGGTATAGATGCCAGTGTGTGCTCGCGAACGTGTGTGTTGCTTATCGATTGCGAATATTTCTGATAATTTGGGTCTGTCACTATACTGGTATCAATTAGTAGGTGTTCCCCGTATTCTTCACTAATCTCTACCTCATTTTTGCATTTTGGACATTTTTTGTTGTTTTTCATGCAATCATTTATTGCTTCTTGTAACGCGTAGAATCCGCTGTGAAGCAACATGTCAACATTTACACTTACAAATGTTTCATTATGTTGATTTATGTATCCACGTGTACATTCCTTTTTTAATGAGTAGCTTGGATCCTTCGCGAAGACAAACTGTGCAAGATGAGCTACATTACAATTTGCGTCCAGAGTTTTTATGTTGCGTGTAAATATTTTAATGGATCTGCTGAAAATATTAATGCTGTTCAAAAATTTTACTCTCTCGATGTAGTGTCGAGATAAGACTTTCTTTTGGTCCAAAACGTCTTCTGCTAGACGTATTATTGGATTAGCAGAAGAGTGCATACTTTCTCTATATATTTTGTTGGTGGATAACCCGTTCATCACCACTTGAAATATCGAATCGAATGCGCACGTATTGCGGATATTCCATTTGACGCCGTTTACATTTACTGGGTTTGAAATATTTCCATTTTTCATTATTGGAAGTCGACCAGTTTTTGTTTCTTTAACATATTCCCATTCTGGGACATCGTCTAGATATGTGATCCTCGATCTTTTCGGTTTTAATGACTTATAATTCTCGACATCGCTTCTTTTATTTTTGCATAGACCGCCCCAGTTTTCTTGAATATTCCAGTTCATTTCATCAGAAGTAACCATTTCATTTATTGTGTCAGTCATTGAAGTTTTTCTAAATTCTGGCCATTCGCGTTTACTCATGACGAATGTAGAGCTATTTACTGGTTCCTTCTGATAAAAGTTTAGCACTTGACTTTTCGGTTCACTTTTCTCGGGAGTGCTGCAATTATTGATGCCTAGTTTGGCAACTGAAAATTCAAATTCGTTCATCAAATTCTTGCTTTCTGTTTCGATCGATTTCTTCAAATTAATGACATTTTTTAGTTGATTGAACTCATTCTTATTTGCAGAGATATTTTCTTTTTTGATAACTGACGTATCACTTTTAGAGATGTCATCACTCAGTTGTAAGGCATCCGTACTTGGATGAATGTCGGATTCTATAGTCTCGTCATTCAAATCTTCGACGTCCGATTCAGTAGAAAACGAAATTGTTTTTTCATTGAGCTTCTGAAGATGTTCTATTACAAATCGATCTATACGCATAGGCAATTCGCCTTTAAACATACGATTTTTAACGTCACAAAACTCTGATTCCACTGATGCAGATGTATCTATTTTTGATCCTTTGGAAAATTTTGTCCTCATTATACCTGTCCAAATAGCTACGTAAGGTAGTAAATACTGCTTTAGTCTTTCAGCGAATTTAACGTTGTAATATGCGCTTATAGTCATCTCTTCAGTTGGTAACCGTTTTGCCTCGTTTTTCGCTTTTTCATACACATCGTTTACCCATTCTTTCCAACCTGTTTTTGATTTGTCAATGTCATCAGGAACTGTTTCTCTTTGTAGCATGACATCTTTTTCATCATAAACTTGGTCATCTTTCTCTCTGACGTCGTCTACATTGTCTATTTTTCTAGTCTCAAAGTCTTTCCATTTTTTTTCATTTTCATCTTTCTCTATATCTGCGCTCTTATCGTTTTGTTCAATAACTTTCATTGACATGCCTATTATTCGTTTATTCAAAAATTGCAATCGTTCTTCAGATGGTAGAGGCTCGTTGCTCATCGTGTACCCAATGTATTCGCTGAGAGCAACGCACGGAATCGATTCTATGAAGTAAGAAAGATCTTCAAAATTACAAATTTGATAAGCCTTAGATATGCATCGAAGATAAAAACGACGAACTTGACGATTTTTCTCAATACACTTCCAACGTGAAACTGATGATATTAAGTGACTCACATCTAACCTGAGGTAAGTTGCCGGCATCAAAACAGGTTTGTTTGTAATAGCGTCAAAACAACGTTGCAAATAATCTGTGAAGTTTGCACATTTTCCAAAAATTTCGACGACAGCAATCATGAGTGCCCATCCGAAATCAGTAACTACTACCTTTGGAATTGGTACATTCACAGCGAGAATGAGCCGTAAAAAATGGGCAATATTTAGTGCGCGATGATCAGCCGAGACCATCTGAAAAGTAGGGATGCTACCATCACGAGTTACAAGCATGCTCTGATAAAGGAAGATATGTGGTTCATGTTTTGTCTGACGTTTTGCAATACCTCCTGATGCATCAAATGCGAGAAACGCCGATTCATCTTTACGACTGCGGGAAATGTATATTTGTTGTTGCTCTTTCGTCCAGTAAACGCAAGAGAATTTTAATGTCGCTATGAAGTGAATTTGCCCAAAATGTTTCCCGTGTAGGGCTTTATCCTCTAAGTTCAAGACAGGATTTTGGAATTTAAATCCATGTTTTGATACGACTCTCTGTTCCTTCGCTTTCCGGAGAACAGCAGTTGTTAGTAAAATGGGTGGATTTTTGCCACCAAATTTTTTTAAACGACCTGCTTCTTCGCGCTAAAGTTCTATTGCAGTTTTCCGCTGATTTATCATAGCGTCTGCCATTTTCTGACGTCCCTTCAGTTGTCTTCTTTTTCCAGAGTGGGTATTTGTTTTTATATTATTAATTTTAATTTTCATTAAAACATCTACTTCTACGGCAGGCTCGTTTCGTACATAACCTTTGACGTCAGCCAAACATTCCGAACATTTCCCGTCTACTACTAAAAAATATTTTGCGCTAGTACTTTTGTAAACGTTGTTGTTTTTGAATTTTATAACACAATCAATTTGGTGTTGCGTCCATAATGCTTCAGCCATGATATCGGACCATCCCTGTTGTAATCTCCAATATACTCGCTTACCGTACAATTTTCGTTCCGGTTTTATCTCGCACCATTTTTTTTCGGAAATTACGATGTTATTATCAAAGCAAGTAATATTTGTTGAATTGTTAGCACTTTTCTCAGCCGTAATTTCATTTGCACTGAAATTGATGTCGCTAAGCCCCGCGCTTGAATCTTTCACTTCTATGTTAAAAATACGTAAAATCAAATCTTTGTATCCGTGACGATTATTATTAATGATTGTGTGCAGGTGTTTTGAGGTAATAATTGATCCTTTATCCATCATCAGTTTTGATATATTTTCGTAAACTACATTTGAAGGCGGAAGCACTCGACCATTATTATCAATGGGAGAGTAATCAATATTACATAAAATTTCATGTAATGCTTCTTTATCATATCCCTTTTTTTCTCCACTTTACCCATTTTTTTTACTTTTAGTACAAATACTATTACCAAGCGAAATTAGAAAAAATAAAGAAGACAATAGACAGAAAAACAATTTAAAAAAAGATTAAAAATAATAATTTATAAAAGTCGTGTAAAACTTATTTTATAGAGAAAAAAAATTAGCTGAAATTATTAAAAAACCACAAAAAAACAATAGTCAATAAAAATAAAGTGAGAAAAAAACAATCAAATGAATTATTCAGTCGCCAAAACGCATTCGTATCTAAATATCCTGAATAACAGCTATGCATGTACGTATGATAGTTCACGCGATGAGTGAGTTTCGCCTCTCTTTGTGATCCCCTCTCGAAGACCACTCGTTCTATCCCCACTTAAGGCGCACCGCGAGCAGTGCTGCCAGTCGGGCCGGGTTGCCCCTCCAATCCCCTCTACAAGCTAGGCCGTGTACAGTAACGTGTTATAAGCGTTCGGATCCCACAATCCCAGTAAATATAAAAAATCCTCACCCCCTGCTACGGCCCAAAACAAGATCTATAATTGTTCTGTTCCACATGGGTTTGCGACTTTCCACGCGAACCGACATCCACCCTACCTCACCCCCTGCTACGGCCCAAAACGAAATCTAAAATTGCACAAACTTTTTTTGTTAATAACTTTTTAATGAGAGGTGAGCGCCGATTAAGTTACAAGGAAAAGTTACTTGGGGTCATAACCTGACAACATATGTTAAGGTCAAGGTCATCGGAGCGTCATTCCCTAAAGTGCATAATTACCAAAACTCATAATATGTTTCTAAGAACATCAAATCTTATGAAATTGAGTGCAGGATGTCTAGAACTGTACTTTAAGACCCCCAGAAACTGTAGAACTGTTGCATTGAAGTCAGCATGTCATGGTTTTCTAATTTTTATCACTGTTAAGCACAATAATTGTTTAAAAATTGATAAGCGAGAGAACTCTTTGGAATTGAGTTGAGGATGTCTAGGACTATATTTTAAGACTTGCAGAAGCTGTAGAACTCTCGCATTGAAGTCAGCATGTCATGGTTTTCTAATTTTTATCACTGTTAAGCACAACAATAATTGTTTAAAAATTGATAAGCGAGAGAACTCTTTGGAATTGAGTTGAGGATGTCTAGGACTATATTTTAAGACTTGCAGAAGCTGTAGAACTCTCGCATTGAAGTCAGCATGTCATGGTTTTCTAATTTTTATCACTGTTAAGCACAACAATAATTGTTTAAAAATTGATAAGCGAGAGAACTCTTTGGAATTGAGTTGAGGATGTCTAGAACTATATTTTAAGACTTGCAGAAGCTGTAGAACTCTCGCATTGAGGTCAGCATGTCATGGTTTTCTAATTTTTATCACTGTTAAGCACAACAATAATTGTTTAAAAATTGAGAAGCGAGAGAACTCTTTGGAATTGAGTTGAGGATGTCTAGAACTATATTTTAAGACTTGCAGAAGCTGTAGAACTCTCGCATTGAGGTCAGCATGTCATGGTTTTCTAATTTTTATCACTGTTAAGCACAACAATAATTGTTTAAAAATTGATAAGCGAGAGAACTCTTTGGAATTGAGTTGAGGATGTCTAGAACTATATTTTAAGACTTGCAGAAACTGTAGAACTCTCGCATTGAAGTCAGCATGTCATGGTTTTCTAATTTTTATCACTGTTAAGCACAACAATAATTGTTTAAAAATTGAGAAGCGAGAGAACTCTTTGGAATTGAGTTGAGGATGTCTAGAACTATATTTTAAGACTTGCAGAAGCTGTAGAACTCTCGCATTGAGGTCAGCATGTCATGGTTTTCTAATTTTTATCACTGTTAAGCACAACAATAATTGTTTAAAAATTGATAAGCGAGAGAACTCTTTGGAATTGGTTGAGAATGTCTAGAACTATATTTTAAGACTTGCAGAAACTGTAGAACTCTCGCATTGAAGTCAGCATGTCATGGTTTTCTAATTTTTATCACTGTTAAGCACAACAATAATTGTTTAAAAATTGAGAAGCGAGAGAACTCTTCGGAATTGAGTTGAGGATGTCTAGGACTATATTTTAAGACTTGCAGAAACTGTAGAACTCTCGCATTGAGGTCACCATGTCATGGTTTTCTAATTTTTATCACTGTTAAGCACAACAATAATTGTTTAAAAATTGATAAGCGAGAGAACTCTTTGGAATTGAGTTGAGGATGTCTAGAACTATATTTTAAGACTTGCAGAAACTGTAGAACTCTCGCATTGAAGTCAGCATGTCATGGTTTTCTAATTTTTATCACTGTTAAGCACAACAATAATTGTTTAAAAATTGAGAAGCGAGAGAACTCTTCGGAATTGAGTTGAGGATGTCTAGGACTATATTTTAAGACTTGCAGAAACTGTAGAACTCTCGCATTGAGGTCAGCATGTCATGGTTTTCTAATTTTTATCACTGTTAAGCACAACAATAATTGTTTAAAAATTGATAAGCGAGAGAACTCTTTGGAATTGAGTTGAGGATGTCTAGAACTATATTTTAAGACTTGCAGAAGCTGTAGAACTCTCGCATTGAGGTCAGCATGTCATGGTTTTCTAATTTTTATCACTGTTAAGCACAACAATAATTGTTTAAAAATTGATAAGCGAGAGAACTCTTTGGAATTGAGTTGAGGATGTCTAGAACTATATTTTAAGACTTGCAGAAGCTGTAGAACTCTCGCATTGAGTTCAGCATGTCATGGTTTTCTAATTTTTATCACTGTTAAGCACAACAATAATTGTTTAAAAATTGACAAGCGAGAGAACTCTACGGAATTGAGTTGAGGATGTCTAGAACTTTATTTTAAGACCCCCAGAAGCTGTAGAACTCTCGCATTGAAGTCAGCATGTCACGTTTTTTTTTATTTAATGGTGTTTTTAACGTATTAAATGACATAGGGGGCTTAAAACTTTTTGAATATTAATCGTAGGATGTAGAACTGTTCGGAGAACTGTACAACTTATTGAATTCTATAATATTTAACCGTTAAAAATTTTTTTTGTATAAATGATCTGCTAACTTCCGCGTAGTTGGCAGATCATTTTTTTAATTGCAATTTTTTTATTTAAAATTGCTAGAACTATCGCTAAAAAGTATCAGGAACTTCAGAACTCATCTGCAAGCAATTAGAACTCTAATAAAAAAATGATCTGCTAGCAAGTGATCTGCTAACTTCACACACATGATTCATGGGGAGGACAGACAGATATACGACATACCTTATATGTCAGGTACGGCTCATTTCAATAGTATTTTTACTGATGAAGATGGCAATTGCAATTCAACTATAGAAATCATTCCTCCTCATTGCACTCCATATTGCCAACCATGCGATGTTTACTTTTTCCGCCAAATTAAATATTTCATTAAAATGTTGCAAAATTCTGTAGAGGTATTACAAAATAAGCGGCAATTATCGACGAGAGAAGATGCTATAAAAATTCATTCCTTTATTCACCATCAATTATCCGCTGATGCATTTTCAAATATGATACGATATGCATGGTATGCGTCCAAATTAATATCAGAAAGAAATTTTTTTTCAAATGTTAATGAAATTTGCTTTCCTAAAGATATACGTTCGACAACGTAATTGTAATGCGTCTGCATTTATAAGATGTGCTCTATGTACAACATTTTTGTGTTTTTTATGTTTTTATGATTTATGTCAGAGCTGTCATTTAGTTGCACATTTCAGGCCGATTCCGTCGGTCTGTAGGAATTATAATTGGTTTAGATGTTCCCACTAATAATTGACGTGATGGGGTTCGAGTAATTAACACACACTTGTGAGTGGAAGTAACAGCTATTTATTTCACAACCGTTTACTTTTGAAGATCGGTAACGCAATGAGCTACGCGCTTGCTCGCACAGCTACAATGGCCGCGCCAGGCGTGCCAACATGGAGGACATGCAGTCCCTACATTACTCCCCCCCCCGAGTCACAACGAGATTAACAAAATTGTATTGCTAAACTTGTGACGATACGCCTCTCCCCTCCTCGTCACGGGCCGACCAGCCGCTCAACACGTGCGCTTCGGCGCCACAAGTACCTCAAAACGCCGCCCGCGGCCCGCGCCGCACCTGTCGGTTCCGACGCGCGACTTCCCCCGCCACTACTCGGCACCTGTCGGCCGGGTATATAAGGCGGCCGCCGCGTCGAGTCGGGACCAGTCCCTGCGGCCGGGAGCTACCGGCCGCTTCCTACTACACGGTGAACGGGTGCTACCGTCACAGCCGGGAGCTACCGGTGTGTAGGCTTTCCCCCTTCGGGAGCTACCGAAGGTACTATACCTTGTCACCTCCTACCCGAGTCGGGAGCTACCGACTCTTCCGCACAGTGAACGGGTGCTACCGTCACAGCCGGGAGCTACCGGTGTGCAAGTTTCCCCCCTCGGGAGCTACCGAGGGATTTATTACCTGACCGATCCCCAGACCGGGTGTTACCGAACACCACGCCGACTACCGTTCTTCGCGAGTACGCGCCGCGCCGGGAGTCCGCGACCGCACCGATTCCGCCGTGTACGTCGGAACTAGCTATAAGCTGTGTCCGTCCGCGCCTAGTTGTAAGTCCGTGTCTAGTAGTAAGTCTGTGCCTGCGTCCGCGTTAGAATTAAGTTGCGTTCAGTAGAAATAAGTCCGCATTAGTAATAAGTCTGCGTCTAGAATAAGTCTGCGTCCGCGTACAACTCACACCACCCACGTGTGAGCAAGCGCGACTTGTGCGCTCTCACACACACACACACACGCACACACCACACCATACCCACACATTGTAAATATACACTGTACACCACACACCAACCTTTCATTGAATAAATATCTGTTTTGTTAATACACATCGAGAGCAGTGTTTCACCCTTTTCTCACCCTAGCCCCGGCGAGCTATTCCCACCGATCCCAGCGTGCGGAAAGGCGTACCGTCACATTGGCGCCCGAACAGGGACCTGCTCCGGGGAAACACTGCTCTGTACAAAAGTATAAATGAAAGGTTGGATATATCAATTGTCAAAGGCCGAACTCGCGGCCGAATTGTCACGGATAGGCTTAGACAGCGCCGGGAACATAGACACGCTCCGCCAACGAATCCGCGCCTACGTGGAGGAGAACCCGAGGTACGAGTACTCCAGTCCGGCCCACGAAACGACACCAAGAGGAAGCATGGCGAGCCAACCCGAAGAGACCAAACCGATCCTGACCGACACCGCCAGAGTTATCAACCAGATACGGAAGTGGGGCCATCACTTTGACGGCCGAGACGCATGGGCCTTCCTGGAACGGGTCGAAGAATTAAAAGAGAGCTATGGATACTCCGGGGACCAGCTGTTACAGGGTCTGCCCGAGTTACTCCGAGGAGACACTCTTCTCTGGTTCCGGAACACTAGAGCCTCCTGGAGCACGTGGGAAGAGTTTACAGAAGACTTCCGCAGGGAGTATCTGCCCCACCAAAGCCGGGCGAAGCTGATCCGGGAGATTCAGGGACGGTACCAAGGGGCCGACGAGCCGTTCCATAAATTCGCAACGGCTCTGCTAACCACCATGCGACCAGCGGGAGGAGTCACGCCGGACGAACAACTCGAGTGGCTCTACGAAAATATGCACCCGGATTACAAATATTGCATTCGCCGCCAGGACGTCTCCACTACCCGAGAACTCCAGGCACGGGCCCTGGAATACGAGAACATACAAAAGCAGAAAAGGGAACGGAAGGCCGAGGAGAGGAAGACGACCACCAGTCCGTCGGTCGCCGCCGCCACCTACAACAAGGAAGAATGCTGCTGGCGATGCAAGCAGCGGGGCCACACCCGTTTCGACTGTAAGAGGTCGGCCAAGAAATTTTGCTCGCAGTGCGGAAAGGACGGCGTCCTAACCCGAGAATGCCACCCGAGGCCGGGAAACTCCGCCCGGGCCGGAAGAACCGCCGCCGCCACCCGGCCCGCACCGACGTCCGAATAGACTACCGACCACGGCCCCATATCACGATCCGCCTACACCAGCGACCACTCGAGGCCTTAATTGATTCCGGCTCAGAAGTGTCTTTCGTCAACGCCGACACCACCCGATACGCGGAATCTCTGGGGTATGCTCCGCACGGCGAGACACAGCGAGTCCACCTGGCGGACGAAGAGGCCACCGACATCCCAGGGACGTACTTCCTACCCGTACGGATAGGAAAACAAAAATTCCGTCACAGCTTCCTAGTGATGCCGACCCTACAGAGCCCCGTACTGATTGGGGTAGATCTATGGGCCCGGATCGGAATTCCGATCCCGGCGCCGCCCCGCACCACCGGGAGACAAGTCCACCCTGCCTGTGGATTCACAACGACCGGACTAACCGTGAGACCAGCGACCACTGCCTATGGGCCTACACCGACCGGATTAGCGGCCCGAACCGAAGCCGAAGCCCAGCGGCTGCAAACCTTCATACAACACGAACTAGCCAAGTTCGAGGACGTCAGCGGACCGACCGACGTAATCACCCACCGGATTCGGTTAAAAACCGACCAACCTATCAAGCAGCGGTACCGGCCAAGGAACCCGGCCATGCAGGAAATCATCAACCAGGAGGTACGGAAGATGGAAGAGGATGGCGTCATCGAACCCTCGCACGGAGCATGGAGCTCCCCAATTGTGGTGGTCCGGAAAAAGGACGGCTCTCACCGGTTTTGCATTGATTTCCGCCGAGTCAACGACGTCACGGAGAGGGACCCGTTGCCACAAGTGGCCGCCACGCTGGATAAGTTGAGAGGGGCCCGCTACCTCTCGACCCTGGATCTCCGGAACGGCTACTGGCAGGTGCCACTAGACCCCGAAAGCCAACCGATCACAGTCCCGGGGAAGGGCTTGATGCAATTCCGGGTGATGCCGTTCGGGCTCCACTCCGCCCCGGCCACGTTTCAGCGCCTACTAGACCAAGTGCTGGGACCCGAGCTAGAGCCCCACGTAATGGTCTACCTAGACGACATCGTCGTGGCCAGCCCAACCCTTGACGAGCACCTGCGACACCTCGCCGAGGTTTTCCACCGTCTACGGAAGGCCAAGCTCCGCCTCAACCCCGAGAAGTGCCACTTCGGCCGGGACCGGTTGAAATACCTAGGCCACGTGGTAGACCGACACGGGGTACGCACCGACCCCGAGAAGGTGAGCGCCATCACCAACTGGCCCGCACCGACCACTATCCGAAGAGTCCGGCAGTTCTTGGGCATGGCCTCGTGGTACCGCCGTTTCGTGCCAAACTTCTCGACTGTCGCCGCGCCGCTAACCCAACTGACGCGCAAGAATGCCAAGTGGACCTGGGGCGCGAACGAGGAACGAGCATTCCAACAGCTCAAGCACGCATTAACCACGGCTCCGGTCTTGGCCTGCCCCGACTTCAGGAAGCGCTTCGTCCTGCAGACCGACGCTAGCGCTCACGGCCTGGGAGCGGTCCTGACCCAGCACCAGGACGAGGGGGAACGTGTGATTGCATACGCCAGCCGGACGTTGAACGGGGCGGAGAAAAATTACAGTGCCACCGAGTTGGAATGTCTGGCCATTGTATGGGGCATCCGCAAGCTGCGAGGGTACTTGGAGGGGTACCCATTTACGGTGGTGACGGACCACCAGTCATTACGCTGGCTCCAGAAGCTCGAGGAGCCGACCGGGCGTTTGGGTCGTTGGCTGTTTGAGTTACAACAGTACACGTTCGACGTCCGCTACCGGAAAGGCAGCGCCAATAAAGTCGCCGACGCACTGTCCCGCCAGCCGGAGGTGTGCGCCGCGGGTCCCGGAGCGGTGGAGGGCGGCCAAAACATCCCGACCTACCGCGCGAACCGAGCTCGGCCAAAATGCGGATGGTACCGACGCATCCTGTCGGGTCTCCACAACCGCGCGGAAGACTTTCCGGACTACCGCCTCCAGGACGGCCGTCTCTTCCGCCACATGCTCCACACCACTGACTTCCGGGAGACGGACCCCACTGAGCAGTGGAAACTGTGCGTCCCCAGGGAGGACCGGGCTCAGGTGTTGGCACGGCATCACGCGGACCCCGCCGCCGGACATTTGGGCACCGCCAAGACTATCGCACGAATGGCCCGCATATTTTACTGGCCCGGGATGTTCCAGGACATTGCCCGCTATGTCCAAAATTGCCCGAACTGTTTGGCGCACAAGGTACCGACCACCCGACCCGCGGGAACGCTTCATACCGCCCCGGTCAACCACCCGTGGCAGCAGGTCACACTCGACCTGATCGGACCGCTGCCCCGGTCTACGCAGGGACACGCATGGCTACTCGTGATGCAAGACCGGTTCACGAAATGGGTGGAACTGAAGCCTCTCCGGCGCGCCACCGCTCCGGCCGTCACCAAGGCAATATTAGACCAGGTGATCTATCGCCACGGATGCCCAAGCCAGATCATCTCCGACAATGGGACGCAGCTAAGATCCGAACTGCTGGAGACGACCCTACGGACGTTTGGGATCAACCACCGGACCACGCCAGTCCGAGCGCCCCACTGTAACCCCGTGGAGCGAACGAATCGGACAATCAAGACCATGGTGGCCCAATATACCGGCAAGAATCACCGCCGATGGGACGAACACCTGCATCCCCTCCAGTTCGCGTACAACACGGCTCAACACGCGGCCACCGGATACACGCCGGCATACCTCAACCACGGCCGGGAACTGGCGCTGCCCCACCCGGAGGACCGCCGCCACGCCGCAAACGCCACCCCACACCAAACCTGGCGACGCCTAGAGGAAGCGTTCGAGGTGGTACGAATCAATATGGCGCGCGCCTTCCAAAAACAGGAGGCGCACTACAACCTGCGACGCCGGGACTGGAAGCCCCGGGTGGGCGAAACCGTGTGGAAACGAGAATACCCGCTATCAAAGAAGGCCTCGGGATTTAACGCGAAGTTGGCCCCCCGTTATACCGGCCCGCTGGAAGTCCGGAGGATCATCTCGCCCGTGATCGTTGATCTCCGCGACGCACGGGGACGATGGCATCGCCACGTCCACGTGCAAGATTTAAAGAACGCGCCCGAACCACCTGCCGGGAGCACAGAGCAGGAAGAGCACCGCCGCGGGTTGAGCACCGCCCGAGGAGACCCCCCGCGAGCCAATCACCGCGTACGCCGTGGCAGACCGCGGGCCGAGCCGCCGACACCGCGCGCAGCCCCCACCGCTTGACCACCGGCCAATCGTCGCTAGGCGCCCGAGTATAAAAATCGAGGAATTTCGGAGCGATGCAATCAGACGGAGCACACAGCGAGCATGGAGACACCCGTCAACCTAGAAACTCTCTTCGGAGATCTAAGCGACCTCGACGAAGGAACACCGGAGCCGAGACCGCCCCCGATCACGCCAAACGTGCACCACCGCTCGTCACCCAAGGTGGGCACCAGAATACAGCGCGGCGACGCCGAGAACCGCCGTCGAGCGGCTCTATTTACGGAGCCCGTACCGCTCAGGCCCCGACCTCGAGGGGCCAGTAAGATGACCGCCTTCCGCGGCAGGAACCCGCGGCCTCCCGAACCACTGGCGGCTTCGGCCACGAGAAGATCTCCGACGCAGCCCGGGGACCGCAACGCCCTCGTCACCACCCACCGACTACCCGGCGCGCCACCCACGGCCTCCGCACA
>CABEGB010001523.1:0-67742 GCA_901521435.1 Crematogaster levior
CAGATAGAATAGGCCAAAATAGAAGGATTGTCACGTATTATTTTGTAATTTTTGCAATATTTATTTCGTAATTAATTATAACGTACAAGCCAATAAGTGCACGGGAAACCGGTAGGCGGGACTCTATAGAGATGTCATATGAAAGATGGGTGTCGATGTAAAAGAAAAATGGTTTACTTCTTAGCAACGAGTAACAACTGTATAACAACTGATTTTGAGAGGCGGAGTTACGAGCGCCGTATGACAGCGCCGTGACTTTATGACGTGAAATTATCACGTGGCGAATAAATGAGCAGGCGCTATCATTTCCTCACCACCTTGTGGTAGATAGCATGGTGCGTTTTTTTTATAGTGGTATCCCCAGTAGGCCTAATCCACTCTCATTATTTAAAATTGTTCAAAGTGCCGTCCTCTCTCTCGTAGACAGAGTTCGGCCCTTCGAATATCGCGCGTAGCGTTATACGCCATTTCTGGCGTAATGGTATCGAAGGCCGCAACAATAGCTTCACGTACCTCGTTTTCTCTACGCCGGTGTTCTACCAGATTTTTTATATGCCCCCCACACAAAAAATCTAAGATGTTTAAGTCTGGTGACCGTGCCGGCCAGGTGATCGGACCGCCACGGCTCATACACCTACCTGGATAATGCGCGTCTAGAAAATCGCGTACCTGTCGGCAGAAGTGTGCAGGAGTTCCGTCGTGCTGGAAAATCAGCTGTGTCTGCATATGAAGAAGCACATCGGCGAGAAGCACTGGCAACTCGTTGCTTATAAAATCCGCGTATATTTCGCCATTTAAACGCGGCGGGAGAAGATACAGACCGATAGTACACGCACACGCTGATAATGGTACGGGTGCAAAGCGTTCACGCGTAAAATGCAATGCACCGCGTACCGCGAGATTTCCAGGTCGCGCGCTGCGCGACGCACGCTCGTCTTCCTCGAATCTGTCGAGGATCCTCTCCTCGTCTCGAACGCACTAGATAACGCACTAATAACGCACTAGACCACCAGCTGATTCACGGTTGTGCACCAAACACCCACTTTCATGTAACTTTTGCACTGCACTTAAGATAACACGTCCCGACGGATATCGTGCACGTGCGAGGAATCGATCCGCGTAAATACGAGCTGCGAGATGCGCATTTTCGCCCGCTAGCCCAAAGACAATTATCGTGTCCGTGTACTTCTGTGGAGTAAATCTCATTTTTGTTGCAAATGAGCACCACGCGCATGCAAATATTTCACGCGACTGCAGACGTCGTGTACACGCAGCGGATGAAAAAGGAGATAGCGATCATAGACAAAAGATGATCGCTTATGATCGCTGTTTGTCTGATCCGACGGACACGACGTCTGCAGTCGCGTGAAATATTTGCATACACGTGGTGCTCATTCGCGACAAAAATGAGATTTACTCCACAGGAGTACACGGATATGATAATTGCTTTTGGGCTAGCGGGCGAAAATGCGCATCTCGCAGCTCGTATTTACGCGGACCGATTCCCCGCTCGTGCACGACATCCGTCGGGACGTGTTATTTTACGTGCTGTGCAAAAGTTACGTGAAAGTGGGTGTTTGGTGCACAACCGTGGACCAGCTGGTGGTCTTGTGCGTTATCACGTTCGAGACGAGGAGAGGATCCTCGACAGATTCGAGGAAGATCCGGGGATGAGCGTGCGTCGCGCAGCGCGCGACCTGGGACTCTCGCGGTACGCGGTGCATTGCACTTTACGTGTGAACGCTTTGCACCCGTACCATTATCAACGTGTGCAACAGCTACTGCCGGGAGATGCACAACGACGAGTTAATTTTTGTCAAGGTATTATTGACTTTTTATTTTCGTGATATTCTTGTCTTGCAAATACTTTTGCTTTGCGTAACCGTTCATAAAACGTGCGTAGGATTTCTCGCGCAAACGCAGCGAAATTTATCGTTCCCGGATCGCATTTTATGGACCGACGAGGCGACGTTCACACCGAACGGTGTGTACAATTCACGATTTTCTGCATTGGGCAGAAGAAAATCCTCACGTCGTCCGTATAAGTGCTTTTCAACATCGGTGGTCCATAAATGTATGGGCGGGAATAATCGCGCATCAAATAGTGAGTGTGTGAATCGGGAAAATAATTCTTTCACTCGCTACTATAAATAAATCAATTTCGTCAATAATTTTTAGATCGGTCCGTATTTCCTTCTGCCGCGCTTGAATGGCGAAACATACGCAAATTTTATAAGCAACGAGTTGCCAGTGCTTCTCGCTGATGTGCCTCTTCACATGCGGACTCAGCTGATTTTCCAGCACGACGGAGCTCCTGCACACTTCTGCCGGCAGGTACGCGATTTTTTAAATACGCATTATCCAGATAGGTGGATAGGCCGTGGCGGTCCGATCTCTTGGCCGGCACGGTCGCCAGACTTAAACGTCTTAGATTTTTTTGTGTGGGGACATATAAAAAATCTGGTAGAACACCGGCGTAATGGTAGAGAAAACGAGGTACGTGAAGCTATTGTTGCGGCCTTCGATACCATTACGCCAGAAATGGCGTACAACGCTACGCGCGATATTGTTCGAAGGGCCGAACTCTGTCTACGAGAGAGAGGACGGCACTTTGAACAATTTTAAATAATGAGAGTGGATTAGGCCTACTGGGGATACCACTATAAAAAAAACGCACCATGCTATCTACCACAAGGTGGTGAGGAAATGATAGCGCCTGCTCATTTATTCGCCACGTGATAATTTCACGTCATAAAGTCACGGCGCTGTCATACGGCGCTCGTAACTCCGCCTCTCAAAATCAGTTGTTATACAGTTGTTACTCGTTGCTAAGAAGTAAACCATTTTTCTTTTACATCGACACCCATCTTTCATATGACATCTCTATAGAGTCCCGCCTACCGGTTTCCCGTGCACTTATTGGCTTGTACGTTATAATTAATTACGAAATAAATATTGCAAAAATTACAAAATAATACGTGACAATTCTTCTATTTTGGCCTATTTTATCTGCACTCTTCGGCTTTTCCAAAATGTTTCAGACACCCTGTATATATATATATATACAGGGTGACCCATTTTAACTTCCCCACCGGATTATCTTGAAAGGAATACACTTTCTGAAAAAAAGTTTCAGATATAAGTTTTAGTATTTTTCCCTGGCTATTGAATGGCGATATTGAATTTGACCTCGATTGTGAATGTGAAGGTCATTTAAAGGTCAAGTTAATTTTTTTAAATGGGAACCACTATTTTTTATTACATATTCTTGTAGCTGACTTCAAGAGCTTTCCAAAACACTATAATAAAGTATTTTTTTATTAAGTATTTTCCGAGTTATAAAGCTTGAAATAATTTCATAATTTTACTTAAACTGTAAAATATCTCGTAAAATATTTACTTTTCGATGACCTTACCTCAATACTTTTATGCACAGAATAATGAGAGGAACCAATTGGTGTCAAGAAAACACATAGTTGTTTTTAAGAAAAAATATGCAATTTGTAACTAACAATTACATATTTTTTCTTAAAAACAACTATGTGTTTTCTTTACACCAATTGATTCCTCTCATTATTCTGTGCATAAAAGTATTGAGATAAGGTCATCGAAAAGTAAATATTTTACGAGATATTTTACAGTTTATGTAAAATTAAGAAATTATTTCAAGCTTTATAACTCGGAAAATACTTAATAAAAAAATACTTTATTATAGTGTTTTGGAAAGCTCTTGAAGTCAGCTACAAGAATATGTAATAAAAAATAGTGGTTCCTATTTAAAAAAATTAACTTGACCTTTAAATGACCTTCACATTCACAATCGAGGTCAAATTCAATATCGCCATTCAATAGCCAGGGAAAAATACTAAAACTTATATCTGAAACTTTTTTTCAGAAAGTGCATTCCTTTCAAGATAATCCGGTGGGGAAGTTAAAATGGGTCACCCTGTATATACATATATATTAGTTTAAAAATAATTTCATTGGATCAATAAGATATTTGCGATTAAAATCACACTAATAAACACGATCCAGTGAGAAGAGATCTATCGAGTCGACATCGAATTGATGTAAATTTCTCACTGTTGATAATTTTTAACTAGATTAACCATACATATTTAATTAAAAGTAATCCGATTTATGTCATGTTTGGTGTCATTTTAATCGTGAAAATCTCATTAATCCGTTAAAATTATTTTCAAATTAATAAAATGCGAAATAAATGTTCTAGGTTTTATTTTATTCCATGTTTACTTTTCATAGATAAGCGAGCTCTTTAAAATCCTGGACGCTGAAGCGCGAGGAAAGCGAGAGAGAGAACGAGTAAGGAGCAAGAGAGATGGAAACATCTTGCAACATCAAAGAGAGTTCCGAAGTCTCAATGCGAGCTTATCTTAATCTCCAATCTTTCAAATTATGTTTCATCTTACTATAGAAAATAAAATTTTTACATTTTGCATTTTATCGGTCTGAAAATAATTGTAATGGATTAATGAGATTTTTGCGATTAAAATAACACCAAACACGGTATAGATCGGATAATTTTTAATTATATAAGTAATTAACATCTTGATTATAATATAATTAAAAATTACCCGATCTGTACCGTGTTTGGTGTTATTTTAATCGCAAAAATCTCATTAATCCATTACAATTATTTTCGGACCGATAAAATGCAAAATGTAAAAATTTTATTTTCTATAGTAAGGTGAAATATGATACGAAAGATTGGAGATTAAGATAAGCTCGCGTCGAGACTTTGGAACTCTCTTTGATGTTGGTCATCTCGCTTGCTTCTTACTCGTTCTCTCTCTCGCTTTCCTCGCGCTCCAGCGTCGAGGATTTTAAAGAGCTCGCTTCTCTTATGAAAAGTAAACATGGAATAAAATAAAACCTAGAACATTTATTTCCCATGTTATTAATTTGAAAATAATTTTAATGGATTAATGAGATTTTCACGATTAAAATGACACCAAACATGACATAAATCGGATTACTTTTAATTAAATATGTATGGTTAATCTACTTCAAAATTACCCAGTTTATATCCCCAGTGAGAAATGACCATCAAATCGATATCAAATTGATATCGATCGATGCAATTTACATCAATTCGACGTCAATTCGATGTCGACTCGAAGATCTCTTCTCACTGAATCGTGCTTATTAGTGTGATTTTAATCGCAAATATCTTATTAATCCAATGAAATTATTTTTAAGCCAATATATATATATATATATATGTATGTATGTATGTATGTATGTATGTACAATATGTACAGTTCTTTTATTATATCACGTAGTTATAATTATGTATATGGGGGAAAATTTCTCAAGTGTCCCAACGAAAAAAATCAAGGTCGCACAATCGAGCTGCAAATTGGCTCAATTGTTGCTCTATCGAATAGTAGTTCATGGCCCAAAATTTATTTAATTCCTTTCCCAATTCGCCGAGATAGAGGGGGGTGAAGTTTTAGGGTTCTACCGATTATTCGTGTATTTAAGTGATTGTAACATTTCATGCATCGCTCCAAACAAAATTTTACTAGAGACCTTTTTTCTTCATTTTTTTATGACCTTTCACGCGATTACTTTAATTTTTTTCTAAAATTAAATTTTAACCCTTTCTTTGGCAAATTAAACATAAAAATCTCTTTTTTACCAAGATGGACAACTTTTAACGCTCTGAAAAGTATCTAGAATGAAAGCTGAGGTTTTTTCCTATAAGTATACCAAATTTCAAGAGGGCTTTTTTTTTTGTTCACGAGTTATTAAATAAAATGTTTGCATGTATGCAAACATTTGCCAAAGAAAGGGTTAAAATTTAATTTTAGAAAAAAATTAAAGTAATCGCGTGAAAGGTCATAAAAAAATGAAGAAAAAAGGTCTCTAGTAAAATTTTGTTTGGAGCGATGCATGAAATGTTACAATCACTTAAATACACGAATAATCGGTAGAACCCTAAAACTTCACCCCCCTCTATCTCGGCGAATTGGGAAAGGAATTAAATAAATTTTGGGCCATGAACTACTATTCGATAGAGCAACAATTGAGCCAATTTGCAGCTCGATTGTGCGACCTTGATTTTTTTCGTTGGGACACTTGAGAAATTTTCCCCCATATATATATATATAATATATATATATATATATAACTCGTATATATATATAATAGTAAGATTATATAAATAACGTTAATTACTGTTAAATACTGTTATTTTTACAGTAACGATGCTATTCCACCTATTATACAATTGTTAGTTGCATTACGATTCTATGCAACAGGATCCTTTTTGCAAACTATTGGAGATTTCTGTGGAATTAGTACATCAAGTGCTCAGAGAATTGTTCACCGTATATCCAATGCTATTGCTGCATTAAGAAATGAGTTTATAAAACTTCCAATATTATCTGAAGAAATTCGTCGAAATGAGAAGGAATTTTACCAAACTGCCAAATTTATTCGTATTATTGGCTGTATGGATTGTACTCATATAAAAATACAATCGTTTGGTAAGTAGAATTGAAGTGGTTTTTTATGTAAATACAATATACATTCTTTTGATATATAATAACTTTCCCTAATATTGTAGGTGGAAAAGAAAGTGAATTATTCCGCAACAGAAAAGGATGGTTTTCCATTAATGTACAAGTTATAGTTAATGCAAGATTAGAAATTATAGATATTGTGGCACGTTGGCCAGGCTCAACGCTTGATTGCACCATTTTTGATCATTCAAGGATAAAAACTTTATTTGAAACAGGCACATTTGGTGATAGTGTAATTATAGCAGATTCTGGATATGCAAACCTACCATATATTATGTGTCCATTGCAATGTCCGACAACAGCTGCAGAGCACCTCTACAATGAAGCGTAGATTAGAACGCGTTCAAAAATTGAACGTTTCTTCGGTATTTGGAAAAGAAGATTTCCAGTTTTGTCTATTGGGACGCATTTTCGTACACCTGACAAAATCCTTTCTGTTATTATTGCAACGGCAGTTTTACACAATATTATCCAACAAGATAAAGAAGAAATAAGAACCAATTCCGAAGCATATAATAATGCTATTGAATTAATGCGAAATGTGGATAATGTTAATAGAAATGTCACTGATGTGCGTCATAAACTAGTGAAATATTTTGAAAGGTTAGTGTTCTTTAATAATTAATGTATGTACTTTAATAACTAAAGCTACTTTAAAAAAAATAACAGGTTAATTTAAAGCAAAATGTGAAATGTAAAATACAATACGAGGACAACACAATTGACTCAAGGATTATGAAAGTCAATTATAAAGCAAACGATTTTACTTAATGGAAACATATTAACTGGACTTTGAATGATAAAAAGTTATATTTTAGTTTGTATTTATTAAACTTATGCATATATTTTGTACTTGCATTTGCATTGTATACATAAAACAAAATATAGAATAAATATCCTACAATATTTTGTACTTTTTTTCACATCATGCATTTTATCACATTTCATTGCATCACATAAAATCATCACATCAACTAAACAAAAAAAACGTAATCCTTTCCTTCTTATGCATAAAACAAACAAAATAAAATGATAAACAATAAGTACATTATGACCAGAACATCAACTAGAACATCAACTTAATGTTAACAAAATATATTAATAATATTGCAAAATTGTTTGTAACATTTTTGACTTATAATGTAAAAATATCCCTTTTTCCTTCTACTGTTTCTTTTGTTCCTTTTTCTTTTTCAATAAGTATTTTTAATAGTTCGATTTTAAGTTGTTCTTTCTCTAATTTAGCTTCTAATATTTGTTTCTCATACTCATTCTTTTCCTCTACATTCATCAGAGTATTTGCTAACTCAGTCTTTACTGCATCTAATGTTTTCTTTGAACTCTGACCGCTATATTTTCTTTTCTTATGTGAATTATCCGATGATGATGTTTGCATGTCTTCTTCATCTTTCAATGGAGAACTTAGTTTTGATTTTAATTTTTGTGGGTCCCAAGATTTCCAGTTATTAATTTGTTTTTCTTTCATTAAATACTACAAAATTAAAACAAATGTAATCTTTGCAAATTTAATATTTGTCTTATTGAGCAAAGTAACCTTCTGTAACTTACTAATTATTACAGTACATAAAAAACATAACTTACCGTAAATACTTCTCTATGATCATTTTCATCATCATTTATTTCCACAATGTTAGGTTCAATAGTTATATTTTCTTTATTTGTGGCATCAGAATCAAAAGGATTTTCTAATCCATATACTGCTGTTTCGCCCATTATTTCATTAACACATTTTAACAAAAGATTTTCTGGTATATTTACTATTCCTCCACCTATAAATGTAATAATAATTTTAAAGATTTTTTAAATTTATATATTCCTAATAATAAATTAATACCTGTCTTATAACTTTCACGCTTCAAAGTTGCACAATATTTTCTTGCTGCTTTTTTCAGATTATCCCAACAGTAAAGCTTTTTCTGATCTTTTAATTGTTGTGTTTGCATTATATTTGTTGGTAATATCAACCCATACTTCATCCTTTTGTACAAGTGTTGAACGATCAGTTTCTTTGTTTTCAATGACATCACGTTGTAAAAATATTAAATCTAATAAAGATTCTTTTTCTGCGTCAGAAAAATTCTTTTGCCTTTGCATGTTTTAATCTGTAAAAACAAATAAACTTTATAATGTCATTTTATATTATATAAAGAAACATATTATATATATTTATATTACCTTTTAAACTTTTTTTCACATGTATAATACACTGTTTATTGCTTCCCACAAATTTCAGGTTAGAGCCAAGAGGTTAGGAGAAAATATGTATGTCTGTTGGTCACCCTGCTAACTTTAACCGTCGGTTAATCTAACCGTGGTTGGTGAAATTGGCCCTAACAATCGATCTGCGTTTGAATCTTATTGATTATTTGTAGATGCTGAAGGGTTACGACAAGATGTGTAAAATACATATACATACATACATACATACATATATATAATAACAGGTTGACTGCAAAATTGCCGTTTCGGCAATTATTTAAAATTTTAAATGGTATATTTCACTTAAATATTCAAATAACAAAGTTACAGGTGCTGCTCAATTTCAATCTGTGGTAAAATTATATCAGGTTCTGCTAGGAAGACACGAATTTAATGTGAACATAGATGGTGTTGAATTTATTGTAATATCTGAGCATATCTGTTGTTAATCGATTGTTATATTGCAGGTAGTTTACTTACCGCCTTTATCAAAAGACAAAACTTTTTTACTTATAAAGCTTTATGTAAATAGGATATATATATATATATATATATACAGGGTGTCCCAGACCACCCGTCCACCCCATTTAAAAGCTAGGGATGCGATTCTATCAAAAAATGTTGTAGACAAAAGTTGTATGGTTTTAAGGGGGACATAAAATGGTGTCATTAATTTGACCTTGAATAGTTACTTGAAGGTCACGTGAAGGTCACCTTTCATTTTTTAAATCGAAACCTCTATTTTTTATTAGATATTCTTCTAGCTTATCTCGAGAGCTTTCCAAAACACTATAATAAAGTATTTTTTCATTAAGTATTTTCCGAGTTATAAAGCTTGAAATAATTTCTTAATTTTACATAAACTGTAAAATATCTCGTAAAATATTCACTTTTCGATAACCTTACCTCAATACTTTTATGCACAGAATAATGAGAGGAATCAATTGGTGTAAAGAAAACACATAGTTATTTTTAAGAAAAAATATGTAATTGTTAGTTACAAATTGTATATTTTTTCTTAAAAACAACTATGTGTTTTCTTGACACCAATTGGTTCCTCTCATTATTCTGTGCATAAAAGTATTGAGGTAAGGTCATCGAAAAGTAAATATTTTACGAGATATTTTACAGTTTATGTAAAATTAAGAAATTACTTCAAGCTTTATAACTCGAAAAATACTTAATGAAAAAATACTTTATTATAGTGTTTTGGAAAGCTCTCGAGATAAGCTAGAAGAATATCTGAAAAATAGGGGTTTCGATTTAAAAAATGAAAGGTGACCTTCAGGGGTTTCGTGACCTTCAAGTAACTATTCAAGGTCAAATTAATGACACCATCTTATGTCCCCTTTAAAACCATACAACTTTTGTCTACAACATTTTTTGATAGAATCGCATCCCTAGCTTTTAAATGGGGTGGACGGGTGGTCTGGGACACCCTGTATATATATATAGGCTGACCCATTTTAATATATATATATATATAAAACATGTAATTTATCAATTTATAATTTGACAACAGATTGAAATTGAGCAAAATTTCTAATTTTGCTTAGTTTTTGCAGTCAATCTGTCATATTTTATTAGCAAATTCTATTATATTTTTATTAATTACTTTTATTCGACAAAACTTTCAGCAGACACTTTCAAAATGTGTTTAATAGATTTGGTTATCCGGGATCTTATAGGTTCCTACATGAACTCGCGCAATCGCGTCTGTTCTGCTCATTTATCTGGCCGGGCGGAGGTGGAAATAGATGAGAATAGACGGAGCAGACGAACTGCTGTAAGTTGTTACTGTGTGTAAAGCAGAAGTGCCGTCATTCGCACTTCACACGAGCGATGCTGTACATCTGTGACAGTTGAGAGAAACGCAATTCATAGCTCAGTCACTTGTTGTCGAGTTGCATTCCAGGCAGCATGTCATCCAACGTCGATATTGTCTCCCTAGCGAGACAGGAGGCGTTTAAGGACTTCTTTTATTTCGACGAGGAAACTGTGCCCGCGGTGAGTACTAACGATACCAACACAGTACCACCCAAAGAACACATCACAATCAAAATAACATTATTTTGACGTTATAACTATATCGTGGCAGAAAAAGTCAACATGATGATTTTCGGTTACAAAATTTGACAATACGGTGGATTTTTTTTACTATAACCTGAGAAAAACCTAAAAGCAACTGCTGTTTGATGAGATCAAAATGCAATACGCCACGTGTCCACGAACATTGAACTACATCCACAAAACTTCTCACTGGGTAACATAGTATGTCCACGAAACTTTTCAATAGGTAACATGTTATATCCGTATACAGAGTGAGCCATTTTAATGTCCCACACCAAATATCTCTTTTCTTATGTTTTTTACAGAAAAATGTTTTCTACAAAAATTGTTTCACTTCAAGGGAGACATAAGATGGTGCTATTGGTTTGATCTTGGATAATTATTTGAAGGTCATGTAAAGGCCACCTTCGATTCTTTAAATGAAACCCCATACTTTTTATTACATATTCTTGTAGCTTATCTCGAGAGCTGTCCAAAACACTATAATTAAGTTAGTTTTCATTAAGTACTTTCCGAGTTATGAAGTTTGAAAGATACAGTATTTTAACATAAAATACAAAATATCTTGAGAAATATTCAATTTTTGATAATCTTATCTTGATACTTTTTACACAGAATAATAAAATCAATTGGTGTAAAGAAAACACATGGTTGATTTGAAAAAAAATATGTTGCCAAACACCAAAAGTATGTACTTTGCAACATATTTTTTTGTTTAAATTCAAGCATCATTAAAATGGCTCATCCTGTATAGTACATGTATAGTATCCAATGTACATGTACAGTAAAAATATGGATTTTTGACATAAATATGCGTTTATTTTTATTACTAAAATTTAAGTTGCATGTAAAACCTTTTGTTTCAATAATATAGTCTAAAAAATATTATCTGATAATATTGTTAAAGAAATTAATATATTTTATTTTTTTAATTTGTGCTTAAAATAGAAAAATGAAATTACATTAATAATGGAATAGGAATAAAAAGATGTGTATTCTTTACACAAAGAAGGTAAATGTATAATATATTTACTAATAATTTATTTAAATGTATATTAAAAAAAACAACAAAAAGATGCAAATAACAAGACTTAAATATGAGATATGCAGTTTTCTGTCCGGCAACTTTTTATAATACATGCTCGACTTATTGAACCTAAGTAAAGTTTACAAATTTGTTTATAAATTACGTATATTACACTTTTCCATAAACTATTTACGTAACTATTATTATCTTGGAAAAGTTACGTTAGTGTTTTACAGAGGATAAAGTATAAACTGTGATATACTTGGTGAAAAAATATACTTAAACGTTTAACGAAATCCAGGAGGTCAAAGTTCGATACTTTCCTCGTACATCTTATGTGCTGTGTTTATAGTGTTCTGTGGAAACAAATACTACATAGCAATATATAAAGCGAAAGATAAAAAAAGATGACAATTATGGTATTGACAGTGAAGAAAGTCTGTTGTCCAGATGTGGATTCGTTATTTAAACGCACGTGATCAAAACACTTCCTTCTTTTTGTCATTTTTTCGAGCAAAACTAAGAAAAAAAAAAAATTAGATACTTGAACATTGTCGTGTACAACTCATATACTTGTAACTCATATACTTGCGTTCCTATATTCACTGCCAGTACTAAAAATTTACAATATATATTTCTTATAAAAATCTATGTAAAAAATCTACTAAAAAATAACCTACAAATAACCTCAAAATAAACTACAAAGTTTACCAAAGAAATTAATAAATTTGCAGTGAACAAAATTATAAGTTATTTCCATAGTATACTTTAAAAGTTACTTTAAATTAACTAATACAATTGCTAAAAGTAAACTGAATTATTTAATTGATTAGCTTATTTTTATTTTTAAAATAAACGTTTATTGATAATTTAAATCATATATTCACATATTTCATATATTTCTCAGTTACGTATATTGCAAAAATATTAGTGCATTAATCATTACTTTCACTCTACTCTTCTTTTTAAAGTTTTTTATCAGATAGCATAAAACATTTATTACTTGCTAAATTGATGTAATGAGTATGCTGGTGAGTGATCCAAGGTTAAAAAGTGATGTTTCTTCAGGAGAAAATGCATCTCAAATTGGAAAAGATATCTTTGAATCTTTATCAGGAAAGTTTAGCACAAATCATTACAGTTTTCAGGTCTCTGAAAAACTGTGGTTATTTAATGTGCCTGAAAATTATTTTCTTTTTCTTGTAGATAAAGTAACAATTCAATATGTAATGAGATTTACTGTTTTGAATAATTGTGAGTCATTTAAGAGATTCATATATCACGCAACAGTTTTCCATGCAAATGCTTAGAATGTTTTAACTGTTTGAGATAATAGCATTATTAAATGGCACTATTATAGATATTAAACTTTTTGGTCGAATACAGAGTGAAACATTACATGCTATTAGGGGAAGTTTTTGACGCTTGTCCTGAAGAGTTTTGTCAGCCTTTATGAAAATCTACTTAAAGTTACTTAAAGTAATTTAAGGTATTATGAAATATGCTAACAGTCATACACAACTTAAAGTTTCTTTAAACGTATTGAACTCATAAAGGATGTGTCACAACTGTCCGGAAACGATTTGATTCTCCTTCAAATACGTTGTTAAATATACAAATTTAAGAGATACGTATTTTTTTATATGTGTGGATTTTGACTTTTAAGGGGTAAAACATCCCTTTGAAAAAAAAAACAGTTTTTATCTTTCAAGGCAAATACCTTCGAAACTATTAGAGATTTAAAAAAATGTTCTAAATGAAAGTTGAATGGTTTTAAGAGTCCTTTCAAACAGTGTAAAAAAATTCTTTATTTTTCTTTAATTTTTCAAAACACTACCCATCAATTCTTTTTTAAATTTTGAAAATTTTTATCACCAAATTAAAACTTATTTTTTTACGAATCCAATCATATAAAGTGTATGATAAAATTACGTTCCAAAAATTCATTTTTTAGAAGTCATTACAAATTCTTCTGTATATACGTTATTCGTGCTCTTATCTTATCTACTATGTGCGTAAGTATAATAACACCGGCACACAAAAAAAAAGTGGTCTGTACTTTTGACCAAACCCACCTATCTATATGTATTTTGGCTCGCTGAAACCGAATCTGGAGGTCGTTTAGCCCGTCTACCTCTTGGTTTTGAGTAAATCGCAAAAAATAGCGAAAAATCGCATTAGTAAGTGCGACAAAATTAGGAAAAAATTTTTTTGACTTTCAACAAGTAAATTTCTTATGTAGTTTGATGTGCTTAACCCAAATTTGAAGTTTATTGAGCTTTATCATCCATAGTATTGCCGAAAATCGCGAAAAATAGCTTAAATAGTAAAAAAAAACGATTAACCCTTTCGCTACGGCAGTGTGCTCCGTCGGAGTGACACCGTTGAACGGGCCACCGTGCCGCCGGAGTAGCGGCACTGAACGGAGCACTGCGCCGAAAAGTGTGCATGTTGCGCTTAGGTAAAACAATGCATGTTTATATTTCACTTGTTTAAAACAAATGCGAACAAACCAGAGAATGAGACAAGTGTGATCGATGTGCACTATGCGTAAAAATAAAAACATCGCGGGTCTCATGGTCAAGTGAGGTCGTCGCGCGGATGTCGTCTATAGGCGACGCTCGTACACACAGGTCGTCGCGCGGATGTCGTCTATAGGCGACGCTCGAACACACAGGTCGTCGCGCGGATGTCGTCTATAGGCGACGCTCGTAGCGAAAGGGTTAAAATCGCAACAAATCGCAACGTTTATGAGCGTAAAGCAATTCGGGAAAAAATTTTCTGACCTTAATGAGGTGTATTTATTATGTATTTTGATGCCCTGAACCCGTTTTTCAACTTTGTTGAGCTCTGTTACCCACAAGTTTTAGCGAAAATCGCAAAAAACCGCGTTAACGAGCGTAAAAATCGTTGTTTTCTTATGCTTTTTTTCTCTTAACGAACTCTTTTATCTTCGAATGATCTATGTAGCGGGTTTCTTTTCCTCTTCACTCCGGTCTGAATCGTTTCCCTTTTTAACGTCCAACAGAAATCTGCCATCATATTAATATCCCACCTTCCTTGGTACCGCTGCTCCATTTCACTTATGTCTTGATGGAATCGTTCTCCTTGTTCTTCGCTGTAGTCTCCGAGATTTTGAGGAAAGTAGTCAAGATGCGAGTGTAGGAAGTGCACTTTTAGACTCATCAAGCAACCTAACTTTTTGAAATTCTTCAACAAATCTTCAACCAAATTTCGGTAATCGGCACTTTTTTGATTTCCCAAAAAATTCTGAGAGACACTTTTGAAACTTAGCCATGCTGCTTTCTCCTTGTCATTCATTTGCTTAATAAAGTTTTCATCTTGAAAAAGCGTACGAATTTGGGGACCATCGAAAATACCTTCTTTCAATTTTGCATCATTTATAGCGGAAAACTTCAGTCCTAAATACCCAAAACAGTTACCATTTTTAGAGCTAGAGCTAGAGATCTAGAGCTTTGACATATTGTTTGATCAGTCCGAGTTTGATATGAAGAGGCGGTAGCAAAATTTTGGAGGGATCAATCAATGGTTCGCGTATGATGTTCTTTGATCCTGGATGAAACTCGGTTGTTATTGGCCAATCTTTCTTAACATAGTGATTTATCCTATCTCTACTATCCCACAAACATAAAAAGCAGGGGTTTTTCGTGAAACCCGATTGTTGACCTAGAATCAGGGTTGCAATTTTTAGATCACCGCAAATCTTCCATTGATGTTCATACGCTTTTTCAAGATGAAAACTTTATTAAGCAAATGAATGACAAGGAGCATGGCTAAGTTTCAAAAGTGTCTCTCAGAATTTTTTGGGAAATCAAAAAAGTGCCGATTACCGAAATTTGGTTGAAGATTTGTTGAAGAATTTCAAAAAGTTAGGTTGCTTGATGAGTCTAAAAGTGCACTTCCTACACTCGCATCTTGACTACTTTCCTCAAAATCTCGGAGACTACAGCGAAGAACAAGGAGAACGATTCCATCAAGACATAAGTGAAATGGAGCAGCGGTACCAAGGAAGGTGGGATATTAATATGATGGCAGATTTCTGTTGGACGTTAAAAAGGGAAACGATTCAGACCGGAGTGAAGAGGAAAAGAAACCCGCTACATAGATCATTCGAAGATAAAAGAGTTCGTTACAAGAGAAAAAAAGCATAAGAAAACAACGATTTTTACGCTCGTTAACGCGGTTTTTTGCGATTTTCGCTAAAACCTGTGGGTAACAAAGCTCAACAAAGTTGAAAAACGGGTTCAGGGCATCAAAATACATAATAAATATACCTCATTAAGGTCAGAAAATTTTTTCCCGAATTGCTTTACGCTCATAAACGCGATTTGTTGCGATTTTAATCGTTTTTTTTTACTATTTGAGCTATTTTTCGCGATTTTCGGCAATACTATGGATGATAAAGCTCAATAAACTTCAAATTTGGGTTAAGCACATCAAACCACATAAGAAATTTACTTGTTGAAAGTCAAAAAAATTTTTTCCTAATTTTGTCGCACTTACTAATGCGATTTTTCGCTATTTTTTGCGATTTACTCAAAACCAAGAGGTAGACGGGCTAAACGACCTCCAGATTCGGTTTCAGCGAGCCAAAATACATATAGATAGGTGGGTTTGGTCAAAAGTACAGACCACTTTTTTTTTTGTGTGCCGGTGTAATTATTGTCGAAATAAGATATTTAAAAAAAATGTTAAATTTGTAAGAAAATAAGTTTCTATTTGTTTAGCCATAAAAAAATTTCAAAATTTTGAAAAGAAGTGATAGATGATAAAAATATAAAAAAAATTAAAAAAATTTT
Organism: Crematogaster levior; assembly: GCA_901521435.1. NCBI lineage: Eukaryota > Metazoa > Arthropoda > Insecta > Hymenoptera > Formicidae > Crematogaster > Crematogaster levior. The sequence goes on from CABEGB010001523.1 coordinate 16,686, forward strand.
TTTGCACTGTTTTATAAAGTACTCCTGAAATCATTCAACTTTTATTATATGATATTTTTTTAGCGTTACAGATTATAAAAAATATTAAGAATTAGGGTAGTTTTTATTATACCTTTTTAAAGTTATTAAAACTTTTGTATTAATCTCTGTACATTATTTCCTTACATATCTTAAGATTGTACTGGATTTTTAAAGTTTTCTAGTCTTTCGTTCCTATACCCACGTTTAAACCAAAAATATTTAAATAAGTCGTGATATGGCGAGCTCAACAATGTCACTTTTCAAAAATGTGTGACAAACATGATTCTGATATGAAAGGTATATACATTAAAGATAAATGAACAGTATAAATAGTTTCATGTGCAACCTTAACAGTCAGTAAGCCCAGTCTTTCTGTTATAATCACATCTGTGCAATTTGTTAAACTGTTTTTATATATTGCAATACAAAGTAAAGTTTAACATTTTTGGAAATGATTATCAATCCGCTTAATGTTGTGAGACTTTTATTAGTGTCAATAAATCTAACAGAAATGCCAGTGACTGAAGCAGAAATAGAATTAAAAGAAAACATACAAAAATTATTGGTGGATAGCATTTTTCATTATAATGGATTGGAAATAACGGAAGAAACATCTCTCGATTATGAATACTTCATAAAGGGTATTTTCCATTACAATAGGCGAAATATCACCAGTCCGATTTTTGAAAAAGTTGTATGAATTCTTATTGGTGTTCGAAAAAGAATATATTCTGTCATATTATTAGTCCCCTTCTCTCACTACACCCTCTATCAGCCACAAGAAACCTCCTTTTTTATAATACATATCGATTTTTTTCTCGAAATCTACCATGTCACAAAATCTAAAAAAATTCGTGTACGTACATCAACAATAAATAAATGTATCTAATTTTTTTTACTTTTTTCAAAGTCATCTTTATAATAAAAAAAATTCTTAAAAGCTTTAAGTCGCTATATTTTAAAAATAAAATACATGCAACAAAGTTTTTTTTTATATACATATGTTAATGTGTTTTAAAGATTTCAACAGGTTTCGTTTGATTTTCTAGGGTGGACCATCTTCAAAAATTCAAAAAATCACTTTTTTAAAGGTTAATGTTTCATTTGATTTTCTAGGGTGGACTATCTTCAAAAATCTAAAAAATCAGTTTTTTAAAGGTTAATGTTATAAAAAGGTTATCTGTTTTTTAAAAGGTTTTTTAAAGGTTTTTTTGCCATTTATTCCGAGAATTTTGTTGATGAAAAAGTGAAAAAAATGTAGTTATATAGCTAACGGGTTATGCTTCCGATCAGGCCTGGACCGGTCAGCCCAAAATATACTTGAATTTTTTCAGATTTCTTTAAAACCAGCTTTAGGGTTAAACAAATTCAAGAATGTCCATTTTTGCTCAAAATTCTAATAAACAACAAAAAATTGTCTTATTTTACCTTACTTTCTTATTTTACTTTAACCATTTACTTTCACTTTCCTTTACCTTTTCACCTCCCCTTTCACTTTCCCTTTTTTACTTTACATTTTGCTTTACATTTCCCTTTTAAAAACCTCTTCATTTTAAGCGCCAAAAGCTTGAATGTATAGGAGGCATGCAAGTAAATATGTCAATTTTTTGTGAACTTTTTTATTTACAGTAACAAGAGCATTATATTATAATATTCTATTAGACTTTTTTAAATATTATTAGTGAGAGGAATTAATCTTTATCATTGTCCTCTTCTATAACTGGTTTGACTTCGTCAAATTCGAAAAGAACAGTTAATTGTTCTGCTGGTCTTATAAGTTTCTGCTGGTCTTATAGACGAATACCTAACATTTGATAAATAATAAATAACTCAGCAATGTGTGAACAACATTTGATCGCTTTATTTCCATTTGCACAGCTGCAGCAGTAGCGTTGGTTCCCGACACGTCAATATTAGGCTCATAATCAATATAGCATTTAAAAAGAGTATTTAAAGGAATGATTATATATATACAGGGTGTCCCATTATAAAACATCCAGTCGAATATTTCGAAAACCAAGCCCAGGAGAGAAAAATTTTTCAGACAAAAGTTATTTGGTTTCGAGGGGCCCATAAGATGATACCATTGGTTTGACCTTGAAGAATTATTTGAAAGTTACATGAAAGTCACCTCAATTTTTTTAAATGGCATCCCCTATTTTTTATTACATATTCTTGTAGCTGACCTCGAGAGCTTTCCAAAACACTATAATAAAGTATTTTTGTATGAAGTATTTTCCGAGTTATAAAGCTTGAAATAATTTCTTAATTTTACATAAACTGTAAAATATCTCGTAAAATATTTACTTTTCGATGACCTTATCTCAATACTTTTATGCACAGAATAATGAGAGGAATCAATTGGTGTAAAGAAAACACATAGTTGTTTTTAAGAAAAAATATGTAATTGTTAGTTACAAATTGCATATTTTTTCTTGCGCAGTGAATATTATCTTATATACTTTTAAGGTACAATTTCATGCAGCGAAGCTTCGCTGGCGAAGTTCCCCCACTCCGCCGATTCGAGCGAGTCAGCGAAGGAACGCTCATAGTTCGACATTGCTCAACTATCAGCGAAGCAACGCAGCGAAACAAACGCGACCTTATTTTGACCATTTTTCGAACCCGTTGGCTATATCTATCCAGTCTTTTTCTTCAAGTCGGCCAGGTAGAACCAAAAGGCACAAACTGTCCCAAATTATTTCACATGTTTCTTGAATAATGTTGCTAGCCGTTGTTACTCCCACAAGGTACTGATACGACATCGACGTCATGGAATCACCAGATGCTAGATATCTACAATATTTTAAAAATTGAGTAAAAATACTATCAAATGAAAAAATAAATTTGGGAGCCCTATTAAAAAATCATGGCTTTTACTATGTGATTTTTCCACATTCATTTTTCAATACGGAGTATTACGTATATACGTATAACATACATAAATTCAAACAAACCTCAATGTCAGTGCCAAGCGTTCGGGTGGGGAGATAGATTCCCGAACAACATTTTGCTTCTGCAGTTTTGCACCAAGGATTTCTAACAATTCCTCCAACTGAGTTGCATTCATTCGAAAGTAATTGTGAAAACGAAGATCTTTCAATTTTAATTTGGGGACTGATGCAAAATAAAAACTATTTTCTTTGCGATTTTCAAAAATGGGTGCTACCCAACAATTTTTTTTCGCATATTTTTGTTTTTTATTTTGCACAACATGATGTATCACAGCAGTTGCTCCGGCTATACGTCGTCTTCTAACTTCTTGTTCTATTACGACTGCTGCAATACGTTTAAACTGCTCCATATAATGCAGGTATTGCTGGCTATTCTCCATTTTTGTCTGCAGTCTTTATATTTTTTTTACGATATGTTTTTCGGCACTATTTGGTTGTACATACATAAACCGTATTAACCGTCAAAACAACAGCTGAGTTGCATTCATTCGAAAGTAATTGTGAAAACGAAGATCTTCCAATTTTAATTTGGGGACTGATGCAAAATAAAAACTATTTTCTTTGCGATTTTCAAAAATGGGTGCTACCCAACAATTTTTTCGCTGGCGAAGCTTCGCTCCATGAAAAGGTAAGAGGGCTTAGCGAAGAGCGTTTCTTCGCTGCTTCGTTTTCGGCGGAGTGGGGGAACTTCACCAGCGAAGCTTCGCTGCATGAAATTGTACCTTTAGGCGAATTTATAGTCGTTTCTTAAATCTTGAGACGTAAGAATTTCTCAAATCTCAAGTCATTTCTTTACATTGTGCGAGCTGATCTTGGCTACTTTATAATCTATGGCTTAAGAGAGAAAAGGAAGAGCACCTAAAAGACGCACATAAAACACGCACGGAAAATAACCTATAATATCTAAATCTAAAACGTAAGTAATTAAATGTATTAAATGAATACAATGTTATACAATATTTTTTATTTTTCACTTTTTATTTATTTTTTTCTGTATGTAAGGAATTAATGATACAAAATCACTGTTAAATAAACGTATTTATTTTCTGTGATATGACTTCGTAGTATCGTTCTCTCACTGCGTAAATCGATAGTGTAACAACGTCACAGGCACGTTACTTCTCTAATGCCAGTCCTCACACGAATCGTCCTCTCCACTAAGACTTCTCCTTCGCTTAGAGACCCTTTAATAAGAGTCTGGTCATCAGAGACGTGGTTTTGATTGGTCCGCCATTTTTTCTCTAATCTAAGTGGGGATAACTTAAGCGCAAGCGTATGATCATGAAAATCGAGACATTACTAATCAATTGCACTATTCGACGATATCACGTGATTAGAGAAAAAATGGCGGATCAATCACGATGCTTCAAATCGAGGTACATATGGTGATATATGGTGATGGCCAGACTCTTATTAAAGGGTCTCTACCTTCTCTGTGTCGCGCGCGCCGCAGTGCCACGGTTTTGGGGCGCGTAGTTTAATTTGTCCATTTTTTTCGTACATGTATGAATTATTTTCTGTAGTCTTTATTTTATTACTTAACCTTTAGAGGACCGCAAAGCCACTATAGTGGCTCGAGCTTTGACAAGCACTGTATAAGACAGACTGACCTATATACATATATATAAATTTTTGAGAAAAAAATACTGATAATTTCGTGTAATTTGCCGGTCCTCTAAAGGTTAAGTAATAAAATAAAGACTACAGAAAATAATTCATACAGAAAAAATAAATAAAAAGTGAAAAATAAAAAAATATTGTATAACATTGTATTCATTTAATACATTTAATTACTTACGTTTTAGATTTAGATATTATAGGTTATTTTCCGTGCGTGTTTTATGTGCGTCTTTTAGGTGCTCTTCCTTTTCTCTCTTAAGCCATAGATTATAAAGTAGCCAAGATCAGCTCGCACAATGTAAAGAAATGACTTGAGATTTGAGAAATTCTTACGTCTCAAGATTTAAGAAACGACTATGAATTCGGGCCTTATATGTCTTGCGTTACACAAATAATACAAACCAAGAAAGTTTATGCTGTGTAAAACTGTAAAATAAATATAATCAAACAATAATATAATAAAAAATATTATAATAATGTGTTTTTAGTATTACTATAATATGTTATAATGTAATACGATCTAAATACAAACAATTTGGTAAAGAAAAATTATTTATTAGTTTTTTGCAAACGTATCAGAAAATAATTAATAATATAATGTGACAAATATAATATAATATAGTGAAAATACTAATTTTTTCGATAGGTTAGAATCGCATAGCTTATTCTGCGCATCCACTCCGCGCATTACATGTACATAGGCAACATTTGTACATAAGGAGAACGATAGGAGTTAGCGGTCTAGCGTATAGTATAGAAGTCTGTGATCCTAGTGACGCAATCGCAATCTGGTTCTTTTGGAGCAGACATTGTGATTCCCTCCAAACCTCGAGGTCGATTCCGTGTGCGCGAATACGACCTCGCAAGTTGCAGTTGAATGTCGAGTGCGCGGGTGTTACTTCGGTCGTTCCGGTGGAACGACAGGAACATCCCCTCTCAACACGCCGCACAGTGGGACGGTTTGGGTAAATAGGCGGACATTTCACAAAAAAAAGTTTGTTTAGATTAATAAAATAATGATAGAATAATGTTCTTATATAGATGAACTATCAAGTGATACATTAAGAAATCGTAATTTAGATAAAAATAAGCAATTATGAAACGCATATATTATTAAACTCGAGGGATGGATTAATGTGAGTAATTTGCACCAGTGCAATAATACCATTATTTTTAAATGTATAAATGTATTATAATATGTTACGAATATAAATACCTTTATATACCCTAAAAGTAATACAAATACACATTGTAAGGCATTAATGTACTCGGTGTACTCAATTAATATGTAAATAAAGTTACGACTCTATCATTAAGATGTATGCAACATTAAAAGTTGTGTGGAACTTTTGTATTAACTTGTATTAAAAAAAACGAAGTGTCGAAATAAAGCTTATCTATAATACTATTCGAAACACATAGATTCTTATCCCCGTTCGTCCCCGTTCTGCTGTTATTTCAATTTAATCCATTAAGGGGATCCTAAAGCCGTCTGTTTTACCGACAAAATACGGTCAATTAAAAATTAATACTAAACTTTTTTTTAACTACACAGAATTAAAAATCCTTCTCCAGGATTAAAGTATGCACGCAAACGAACACTGGAGGTACAAATTTTACGCCGAAAAAGAAAGTAATTACAAAATTACATTATATTTACATTATATTTATCTTCAGAGCAAATGTCAACTCGTGAAAATATCAATTTTATATAAAAATTTGGTACCTTTTCTGCACAAAACAGCTTGACTCCCGGCTCCGTTGAAGTGTCTACTTTAATCCTACAAAAGGATTTATCGTTCCATGCAGCCAAAAAAAAGTTTAAACTAAAAAAAGTTTAAACTTTTTTTTGGCTGCATGGAACGATAAATCCTTTTGTAGGATTAAAGTAGACACTTCAACGGAACCGGGAGTCAAGCTGTTTTGTGCAGAAAAGATACCAAATTTAAAAAAAGTTTAGTATTAATTTTTAATTGACCGTATTTTGTCGGTAAAACAGACGGCTTTAGGATCCCCTTAAGTCCGGGACGGACGATTTTTCAGGACAGTTTTTATCGGTTGTTATATACGTTATACCGATTTTAAAAAAATCTATACTAACCATTTCTGACATAAAATGTATCTAACTTTTCGAATCTGCCATTCAAAATTTTTTTTAACCTGATCCCAAAAAGTTACGATCGATTATTTAAAAAAAAATCTGATTCTTTTACGATAAATGTTTCTTCTGTCAACATTCATCAAAATCGGACAGAGAGAACTGTATAGAGTGAAAATTTCGCGTCCATGAACTTTAAATTTGAACGTGCATGAACGAAGATATTAAATTTCAAAATGGCGACATCCAATATGGCCACTCAAAGCTGAAAGTTATATGATATGTTCGATTTTCCCGAGAGTAACTAATTCTTTTGATGAATTTCCTATAACCACAGATTTATCGAAGTCTTTTGGGAACACTTATAAAGCGTGAGCAATTCAAAAACTCATTTCTTATTTTGCACTGTGTCTTTTTGTTTGTCTTTATCTTAGTCGGTTTGCATTTGCTCTATCGTTATACGCTTCGTTGGTTTTTCATATATTTGTAATTGTTTTCGATAGTTCAATTCATCTTTATTTTCGTTATGGACAGTATAAAAACGAACGGTCAGCTGTTCATGATACTGCGTAGTGCTAAAAGTTTTGAAGAACATGTTTTATTAACGAAGATATTAGAAATATTAGATAAAGAGATTTCAGATGATGCCGAAAAAGAATTACATAAAGCTTGCAAAGCTTTTTGTTCAAAGGAGGGGTGTCAATAAGGCCGTTTTTTGGCCCACGCCAGAATCACTCCAAAGTGTGGTATTTTCTTCCTGCCGATGTAGCTCACAACCTCCTAGATCCGTTTGCTGTCCGAGCAATTAGAAGCTGAGAATGGGCAACTTGAAATCTCAAAAATCAATGGGGTTTACAATATTCTCTGAATTCACAATGAGAAAGTGAACAGTCAATGATTGAGGAATTGGGAGTAGGCGCCAGAAAGTCTTCAATTAGAAGATTATTCGTCATTAGATTGATGGCCATCTTCACCTGACTCATTGTCAGACCAGTCTGAAATGTTCTCAGCTGCATCTTGGATGTATTGTGCGTAGGATTGTGATGGTCGTTTTTGAAGTCTTTCAGAGTGTCTTAAATACCCCAAATACCAAAGGACGGATGCGACATGTGCACAACAACCAACGGTTCTAGCACCGACCTTGCATTGGCAGTACCAGGAAATGATGGGATTGATTCCTTGACTATATTCAATCCACAAGTTATACACCTTCGATGATGTGTGGCGCGATTGTATCTGGAGACGTAAGATATTTCTCTCTTGCCTATGGACGAACAGTTGATACATCCCATCTCCAGCTGTGTGCTCCTCTGCATAAGATTGCGCTTGTTTCAATTGATATGAGCCAATGGTCAGATGAATCAACTCGTGTAAGGTCAATTGAGGGAAATCAGGGATTGAATCCGCAACTACGGGTTGCCACATCACTTTTCCTGGACCAACCTTCTCTTTCAACTCTTTCCTGGAGGAGGTTCGGCATTTGCGATAGACGCAACATACGCTCAGCAATGATTGTATCATTTGGATCGTCACTGATCCTCGGTGGTCTAAAAGCATTGCAAAGAGCGGATACAATGCGCACGTAATCTCCCACATACGGTATCTGAGAATTTGGGAATACATGATCTAATGCTTTCCACTTCTTAAGCAGACCGTTAACCGCCTCTATCAGCCCAGCGTATTTTAGTCACGAGGCGTGATTCATTGGCCTCAGATGTAGTATGTTGAGAACCTTCTCGGAGGAAATGGGGCATTTTAGTTATGAGACCTAGATCTTCCAACATCTCGAGGCAATCTCTGAAACCACGATCCACCACGAAAACATCGTTAGGTTGCAACCAAGATCGGAGCCTGCTCGCGTCAGATCGCATTATGCTGGTCAAAATGCTTGCATCATTATTTTTACCATCCGCAAAGTAAGGTCCAAAAACTTCTAAGATGTATCCTGTTGAACTTACAAGAATCATGGGTTTTACTAGTGAACGTCTTTTGTGGAGTGAAAAAGTTTGTCTCTGGAACTTGTAATTAGAACTTTTCTCTATATACATATACGTACCATCGGCTAGAAGGATACAGACATCCTCTCCACCTGCGAAGAGCGTTTTAGCCATGGTTCTCGTATGCTTTGTGATAAAATCTTCTCGAGAGATGTGATTTGTTCCCAAAAAGTTCGGGACAAACATTGAAAGGAGAGCAGTACGAGCTGCAGCTATCGCCCTACCTACTCTCCTCTTTTGAAGAGCGAATAAGGTAGACAAAACTGAAAGGGAAAGACCAGTACGTAGTTTCATCAAAAGCAAGGCAAGACAAGTCCGAGGAGAACGTCCAGATGTAGATCTAATGTAACCAGAGATTGAAGCAAGAACGGAGTCGAATTGATCTTTCTTCAACCCGGTCAGATTATAATAATCGTCATCAGTAAGAGCAGGTGGATAATCAAAATTAAGTCCTTTCCGAGAAGCAGCTGAACGTAAGTTTTGTAACAACCCACAAAGAGTTTTATCGTCTAGAATCGAATAGTTTGACTTTACTTCGATATCATCTGTTGCTGTTTTACTGAGAAAATCATTTTCCAAGTGTCTCATACAACATCGAGCATTTGGCGGAATGAGTATACCTCTGTCTATGAATATTTGTGTTCTCGCCATAGGAGATATACGAGTCAGTTTCTTAGCCTTCTTACATATGATGCATCTCGTCCCGGATGCTGTGCAGCCCTGGATGCTGACTCTTATCTTCACTGAGGAAGGAATGTTGCTTGATTCTGAGATGTTGGAGCGCTGAGGAGTATCATTTGTAGCAACAGATTCAGTACTGATAGTACGTGAAATGCTGCTTGTACGATTGCTCATAATGCAATCGGATAATGGATATTAACGTAATAGTGACAAAAAAATAAGCAATGAAAAGTAATGAAAACGAGAAACTAAGCTACTGAAAATTAGCGCACACAGTTTATGCTCTGAAATTGCGCTGATCTTTGATAAAGACGATTCATTTAAGCATAAGTGCGATGAAAATAATGCGGTGACACATACAATGCTTCCAGTTCAAAAACGCACTAAAAACAACTGTGTATCCAAGTCGATTGTTGAATCTGTTGAGAGGAACAAATGCCGGGAAGGAGACAGAACAACTAAGCTACTGGTCAGATGAAGAGTGCACAATACTATTTGTGCTCTAGGATTGTTTTTATCGTTGATGAGAAACCATTGATTGAATGAGGTGAAGAACTAATGCGTTGGGTCCTGATTTCGCGAAGACAAACGAATGACGGGAAGAAAAACAAGAGAACAAAGCTACTGAAAATGTGGATAGTGCATAGTACTATTCTCGTTTTGGAAATACATGAATTGTTAATTACAATGGAACAATTGATTATTTGTCGTACTATGCAGCATACTATGCAGCAGAACACAATAATCTGAATGAAGATACCAATCTTAATAAATGCTTCGCGAAGCTGAGCATTGCATTCCATGAAAAAGAAGTACGTTCCGGAAAATATTCTTTACATCTCCTCACTGAGGTTTGGAATTCAAATATTTTTTCGTAATATGTGATTTCGAATATACATTGCATTCGCAAAATAATCTAATCCCTTAAAATCAAGTTTGGGCTTACAGTAGTATCGTCTGATTCATCGCAAGGGATGCTATTGTATGATTGTTGAGTAATATGGCAATTCGTTCAAAATATCAGGCTTGATTCTATCTTGAATGCATGAAGGTCAGATGAACTTTCTTTTGTATTTAAAGCAGCGCATACTCTAGTAGTTTTTGAGAAAATATAGTGATGAAAGCTCAACAATAGCATACTGAAATGAGACCGGCACTACAACCATGTGAAAGACTCCAATGATTTTTGAGATTTCAAGTTGCCTATTCTCAGCCTCTAATTGCTCGGACAGCAAACGGTTCTAGGAGGTTGTGAGCTACATCGGCAGGAAGAAAATACCACACTTTGGAGTGATTCTGACGTGGGCCAAAAAACGGCCTTATTGACACCCCTCCTTTAAAAGTAAAATGGAGACAAACAAATTATACAGAAAAAAATTTTTGCAATAAATATAGTAATTAGTTAAAGAATACATTTACTTATCCTTCAATATTTTTGCGTGAAATATCAACCGTAGAATCTCCATTAAAAAAAAAGAAAACCGATCATAACTCAGACTTGAATGGATCTACAAAAGAGATGAAAAATTCAAAAAATATGGGCAAATTTAAGTCATATTCTGAAAGACATAAACGTCGAGTAACATTACCTTTGCTAAAAAACAAATCAAGTTGTGTGCTTTTACATGCAGCGAAATTGAAGTTAAAGGCAGAGGGAAAAAATAACATGTACAGCATTTTAAATTATTTAATCAAAAATCCTTCAGAAGCCAAACGTATTAAAGATGCATGTTATACTAAAGAACCTAAACCTGCGAAATTATTTTCTAGTGAAAAAGCATTGGGATTAATGATTTCGGCAAAATGGTCAAGATTTGAGTACAATACTCTAAAGAAAGCTTGCGCTGAAGAAAATATTAAAATACCTTCTTATTACGCGATAACATCAAAGCGTACCGAGTGTCATTCAGATAAAAATGAAATCTCAATTACAGATAGGGGAGCTTCGATTAAGTTGCAAGCATTATTAAACCATAGTGCGAGTCGAATATTAAAAATTGTAGAAGAAGAGAAAATTAAAATTAGCGGTACTGCGACTCTGATTAGTAAATGGGGATGCGATGGGGCTTCTGGGCAAGGGGTTTATAAACAAAAATTCAGTTCTTATGGGAGTGATGATTCAAATGTTTTTATTTCTACATTGGTTCCATTACAATTTATTGACGATGAAACTAATATGGTTGTTTGGAAAAATAAATTTCCGTCTTCGACAATGTTTTATCGTCCACTTAGTTTCGAATTTGTTCATGAAACTTCGGAAATTGCACAACAATTAATAGAAAATGTCGAAACACAGATCAAAACATTGCAACCCACGACTCACGGACAAATTAAAATAAAGCACGACTTATTATTAACAATGATTGATGGAAAAATTTGCACCGCATTGAGTGATGCAACATCATCAATGCGCTGTTATATTTGTAACGCAAAACCAACCGAAATGAATGACTTAGAACGAATCAAAGAGAAAATTCCTAATCCAAAATTTTATAAATTTGGAATAAGCTCTTTACATGCTTGGATTCGCAGCATGGAATGTCTCATACATATAGCTTATAACCAAGATTTTAAAAAATGGTCTGCTGTTTCACCGGAACATAAAGCATTAAAGGCAAATAGAAAAAAACAAATTCAAAATGATTTTATGCAAGAGATGGGTTTAAAAATAGATTTTATTAAACAAGGAATAGGCACAAGTAACGATGGAAACACTGCAAGACGATTTTTTTCAGACCCTACAACAGTCTCCAAAATTACGGGCTTAAATGAAAATTTAATATACAGATTTTCTGTATTATTGCAAGCAGTCGCTTCTGGATATCCGATAAATGCCAATAAGTTTGAGAAATTTGCTATGGAAACAGCTGAACAGTACGTAACTCATTACAAATGGTATTATATGCCTGCTACAGTCCATAAGTTACTGTTACATGGTGCAGAAGTGATACAGCAGTTTATAGTACCAATTGGATCATTATCTGAAGAAGCACAAGAATCAAGGCATAAGGAATTCAGAAAAATCAGAGAAGAACATACAAGAAAATGCAATAGAATTGCAACAAATGAAGATATCATGTATAATCTTCTCGTTTCATCTGATCCTTATTTGTCAAGTAAAAGACCAAAATTACTAACAAAAAATAAAAAAAAATTATTTGAAGAAACAATGGATTTGTTAGACGTAAATTCTGAAAACTGAACGAATTATATTTTTTGCTAATTTTCATATATAAATAAATACTACACTATACATTAATTTTGTTTTTTAAGCGTATACAGTCATTTTAGTTTCATGCTTTTTACGCATTTTTCATTTTTTCTCTATTTTTTATAAACAATTAATTTTATCATTAATTTTCTAATAATAATAATAAAAGATGTTATCATTAAAATTAACTTTCGTTAAACATAAAACTCCAAAAAAAATTAAAAATAAAAGGCAAAAAAAATAAAAAAAAAGGAATGTATAACCTTTGCAGCCTCCACGCGGCACATTCTGGGGTCATGAATTTTTTCATCAGCTAATGCAAGGGATAAATGAATTCATTTTTGTAACTTTTTAGTTATTTTGAATTATCTTGAAAAAAGCCCGGAGAAAAAATTTAAAACGCATTTACTAAAAAATTGCAGAATTTTGTCATTTTCAGTCACCATATTGAATCCGCCATTTTGAATTTCATTTGTCCAATAATAAATTCAAAATCAACATATAAAAAAACCACTATAAACTTAATTTCAGATAAGTCGTTAATGAATTCCGAACTTTATTCAAGAATGTCCTCTTTTTTGGCGTGTTGCACCACTGTGCGACGGGTGGCTCGCACGCAAGAGAGTCTCTCGACTTGATCGATCCGGATCGACCTGCGGGTGGTGCGAAATCTATCCCCCCTTTGCTTAGGGGTTACGCGCTATCGTTGTGTGAGGTTTCGCGCGTAACAGCGGGCCGCGCTATCTCGCGGATCACTTTATCGCGCCGATAACGCCCTATTTTCGTTTAACGATTTCTTCGGGTGCCGTTCTTGCGAGCGGGCCTTCAGCTTCTCGGAGCTCACTTTCCTGCTCGGGGCTCTCGAGACGTTCAGATGCTTTCCGGCCTCGCTGGCTTGTGGTGGCCATCTCTGTTAGTCCTTTCTCGGGGCGAGAGCGATGCGCCGAGGCCGCCACCGTCCGTTCCTCCTGGTGCTTCCCTAGGACGTGCATTTCCGCGCGGAGTTTCTCTAAGTCCTTTTCCACCGCGCCTCGAGTCACCGAAATCCTCGCAGCCGCTCGTCCCCTTATCCCTCGTTGATAGCTTCGTCTGCTGGTGTTCTTCCGGATCGGATGGCAGGTGTCGTAGAATGAGGTGCCATACAAGATAAGAAACGGAATTAGAAAAATGCTATCGCCCTATGTTGCTTGCCCTGCGAATCCTGGTACGCTCGGTTTCTTTCCGTTGGCGTGAGCGCGAGGTCACGCCTTTGTGACGGTGGCGGGATGCTGCTACCTCGCAGAGGAGTGGCAACGTCACAATATATATACGTAAAAAATATATATATTTATATGTATATGTATGTATATATATATATATATATATATATATATATATATATATATATATATATATACAGAAAGTGTCGTTATGGTGTGCAACTTGGTGTGGATGAAGTCAACAACCGTCAACCCAAAGGCCACAGCCCCACAACTACCTACAGTACCTATATAGAGCACAGGACCTATAACACCCACTCATCAAGTAATAAGTCTAACAAGGGAACATTTTTAGGTGTAAATCTCCGATTTAAATGAGCTTGAAATATGTTGTAGAGCAGCTAAAAATAAGAGACACGTATTTTTTTTAAGTGCCCAAACGCATGTTTAGGGGGTAAAACATTTAAAAAAAAAAATCGGTTTTTCTCTTTCGGGGCGAATATAGACGAAACTATAAAAAATAGAAAAAAATTTTTAAATTAAAAGTTAAATTATTCCAGAAATATTATAAAATAATGGAGAAAATTTTTTAAAATTTTTTAATTTTTCAAAATACCCCCATCACTTAACATTTTTTTTAAATTTTGGAATTTGTTTGTGACCAAATCAAAGGTTATTTTATTGTAAATTTTATCATGTATAATAAAGGTATGTTGAAAAATCATTTTCGAGAATTAATTATAACCTCTCTACAAATATGTCGTGCTCGTCTATGCGCTCGGATTTTTACGCAACATGTTCTGTTCACATCTTTTTGTAATAAAAGATAAGTATAAGTTTTTATTTCAAAAATATATTAAAAAATAAGTGTTTTCTATCAACTTTTTTATATCAATTAAATTATTAATATGTATAAAATTATTAATATGTATAAAAAATTAAAACCTTAAAATTAAAATTATATAATTTAGAATTATAGGTAAAATAATTTTCAAATAAATATATTAATTCATCATAACGTATGAGATATACAACCCTCGTATAAAAATAATTACAGATACAAAAATATGTATACAGGGTGAGCCATTTTAATCTATGGACCCCAATTCCTCCGAATGTATGCATGGTACGAGAAAATGGTTCAGATAAAAGTTTTGTGACTTCGAGGGGGACATAAGATGGTGTCATTGGTTTGACCTTGAAGAATTATTTGAAAGTCACATGAAAGTCACCTCAATTTTTTTAAGTGGCATCCCCTATTTTTTATTGCATATTCTTGTAGCTTATCTCAAGACCTTTCCAAAACACTATAAATAAATGTTTTTTCGTTAAATATTTTCCGAGTTATAAGGCTTGAAATAATTTCTTAATTTTACATAAACTATAAAATATCTCGTAAAATATTCACTTTTCGATGACCTTACCTCAATACTTTTATGCACAGAATAATGAGAGGAATCAATTGGTGTAAAGAAAACACATAGTTGTTTTTAAAAAAATATATGTAATTGTTAATTACAAATTGCACATTTTTTCTTAAAAACAACTATGTGTTTTCTTTACACCAATTGATTCCTCTCATTATTCTGTGCATAAAAGTATTGAGGTAAGATCATCGAAAAGTGAATATTTTACGAGATATTTTATAGTTTATGTAAAATTAAGAAATTATTTCAAGCCTTATAACTCGGAAAATATTTAACGAAAAAACATTTATTTATAGTGTTTTGGAAAGGTCTTGAGATAAGCTACAAGAATATGCAATAAAAAATAGGGGATGCCATTTAAAAAAATTGAGGTGACTTTCATGTGACTTTCAAATAATTCTTCAAGGTCAAACCAATGACACCATCTTATGTCCCCCTCGAAGTCACAAAACTTTTATCTGAACCATTTTCTCGTACCATGCATACATTCGGAGGAATTGGGGTCCATAGATTAAAATGGCTCACCCTGTATAATAACAATTAAACTTAAAAAATATATTTGAAACACTGTGTAATCTATACTAATGTATAAAGAGAAAGCCTGTTCAGTAGTTTTTTTGTTACCACATAACTCAAAAACTACTGAACCGATTTCCTCCAAATTTTGACACCATATTCTCATATACACTAGGACGGACATAGGCTATATAGCATGTCTAAAAATATTTTTATTATCAAAAAATTCATGTTTTCATTTCTTATCATTTACGGCTGTATTAACCCGTGTAGTACAGTGATGTCACCGCTAGGCGGCGCGCGACTTCATTCATCCGCAAGCAGATTGCATCATGATATTCTTCAGAAACATGAATGTAATCAGAAACCAAAAAATAAACAATTTTTGAAAAATATTACTTTCAATACGTATATGATTCGGTCACACTATTATCTCGGGCGAAGGAAGGGGCGGAACTGGGGATGCTAGTTGTAGTAGTAGTATATTTCTATCATGTACAGAGAGAACGTTATACAGGGTGATTCAAAATAACCGTATGTCCTTAAAGAGACATATTCCTAAGCGTATTCTGAGACAACTTTTCCTTTGCCAAAAATTTTTCCGGAGCTTAATTTTCAAGATACAAAGGAAAATAGATAGCGTATCGTGAGTCAAGTACAAGAGACAAGCAGGGGCGGAGCACTCACCGTTACGTGGGTGTTTACGCGAGGCGCCTGCTGCAATCAGCTGACGATACATAACCTATCAAATCAGTCGACTGCTTGCCACCGTCGAGTAAACACTGTCGTGTGTTCGTCGAAAACATGTTTTTCTTTTTCGAGTAATTTTCGTGCTGAGTAATTAGTAGTTATCATTAAATATTTCCTCGTTTTATCGATGAAGTGAGTGACAGAGATGTGAATGTGTTGTGTGCTTCAAAACGTGAACAAGGATAAGAAAAAGGATAAGAAAAAGGATAAAATTACTTCATACGCATTTGTCCCATCGCGGAAGCAATCAATTGTTTATACAAAATGATACGTTAGTAAACACGTTGAAGCTTCTTCGATACATCCATCTCCCTCCCTCTCTCTCTCCTCTCTCTCTTTCTCTCTCACGCATTCTTGAGTGCATGAATAAATGTACATGCGTACGTGCGTGTGTCTGTCTGTCTGTCTCTGTCCGTCTGTCAGCTGCGTGCGGTGTGTGTGTGTGTGCGTGCGCGCACGTGTGTGTGCGTGCGTGCGTGCGTGTGCGTGTGCGCGCGCGTGTGTGTGTCCCCGTCTGTCTGTCTGCTGCGTGCGTGCGTGGTGTGTGTATGTGTATGTATATTTATGTATCGTCAGCTGATTGCAGCAGGCGCCTCGCGTAAACACTCGTGTAACGGTGAATGCTCCACCCCTGTTTGTCTCTTGTATTCGACTCATGATACGCTACCTATTTTCCTTTGTATCTTGAAAACTAAACTTCGGAAAAAATTTTGGCAAAGGAAAAGTTGTCTCAGAATACGCTTAGGAATATGTCTCTTTAAGGACATACGGTTATTTTGAATCACCCTGTATATAACATTGACAGTTGAATGTAAAGAAAAAAATATTTTGAATATAAAGTTGAATATAAAGAAAAAAATATTAAAAAATTTTGGAAATTCTTTTCTTCAAACTTTTTTTTATATATTTTTTTCATTGGCAGCATGTTTTCTATTTTCTCTTTTACTTCTATCTCTTTATTTGTAAAAAGAATTAGTTATAAATTAAAAGTAACAGTAGCATTATAATTACTAGGATTGAACTGCATTTTATTTTAAAAATTATAAATAATATGTGCATGCGTGCGTGCGTGCGTGCGTGCGTGCGTGCGCGCGTGTGCGAATCTGTGGGACGAACCTTGTAGGCGCGATCAAGAATGATAGATGCGCGACGGCATGTATCGAGTGGCAGTAGGTAGAGTAAAATCACGGCGGCGCGTTTAAAACAATTGCTTTCGATATTGTCCGACACGCATTGCGAGCAGACAGTTACGAATATTCGTTCATCAATGCTACTTCGATGTTTTACAAATAGATTCAGATAGCACTCGGAACACTTGTTGAATGAACGAATGCTGCGAAACACGCGTATTAATAGTAAAAGAAATAGATGTTTTCAGACATCGGTCTGGTGGAATATGAAACGCAGAACACCGATTACGAATATTGAGAAACGCGCATATCACAATTGCGTGCAATAATTAATGCACTACAATAACGATAATCTGTCATTAGATTCAACTCCCGACACTCGTGATTTCAGGATCTTTTTTGTATATTAATAGCTATTTCTAAACTATAATTTTAAAACTAGAAAAAGATTGCATTAGTTTACGAATAGAGAAAATGCCAGCCATTAACCCAATTAATATTATATTTGCCAAATGGTAATTGATCATTTCAGCAGTATGCAATTCCCTGAAAGTTTAATTAATTCGCGGGAAGTGGAGTTGAAAGACGCATTGTATCATTGATTTGTGATAGTATGGATGGATAATCCACTGTTGTAGAACAAGATCTCTAAAAAAATTACCTTTTTTAAAAATGGTTAAAAAAAGGTGCTAAGCCCGCGTCAAAAAGTATTTTTGCAAAATAGTATAGTATTATTAACTCTATAAAACTATTAAAAAACCTATTTCCAAAAGAGTGTGATTTTAATCTGCACACATAAATTTTTTAAATCTAAACAAAATGGTTTATTTTAAACCATAAAAAAAACTATAATTTATTTAATTATACATTCTACAAAAATAATAATATCAACAAATTGTGCTAAGTAAAAATAAAAATTTAAAAAAATATTTTAATAAAAAATGTTACAAAATAATATAAAAAATAGTTTTAATTTTTTTTAGTATCCTACTAAAATATTGATATCAAGAAATTATGCTATTTGAAAATAAAAATTTAATATTTTTACAAAAAATTATACATAATTGTTTTAATTTAAAAAAAATTATGGTATTACAATTATGGTATTGCCCCAACTTAATAAAACTTTTTGAAATAAAATATATAAAAAAAAATATAATATAATATAGTATAGTTTGAAAGTTTAATTTAAAAAAGAAAAACAAATAATGTAAAAATATAAAATTAAAAATTATTTACAAAAAATTAAAAATTAAAAATTAATGGAAAAATATAAAAATGTATATAAAAATTAAAAATTAATATAAAAATAAAAAATTTAATTAAAAGACTTAGCGCTGCTAATTTTTAAAATAGCATATTTTGTAGCAGAGCTAAGTCTTTTAATTAAATTTTTTATTTTTATATTAATTTTTAATTTTTATATACATTTTTATATTTTTCCATTAATTTTTAATTTTTAATTTTTTGTAAATAATTTTTAATTTTATATTTTTACATTATTTGTTTTTCTTTTTTAAATTAAACTTTCAAACTATACTATATTATATATATTTTTTTTTATATATTTTATTTCAAAAAGTTTTATTAAGTTGGGGCAATACCATAATTGTAATACCATAATTTTTTTTAAATTAAAACAATTATGTATAATTTTTTGTAAAAATATTAAATTTTTATTTTCAAATAGCATAATTTCTTGATATCAATATTTTAGTAGGATACTAAAAAAAATTAAAACTATTTTTTATATTATTTTGTAACATTTTTAATTAAAATATTTTTTTAAATTTTTATTTTTACTTAGCACAGTATGATACAAATTGTGATACGTAGAGTATGATGTATGTTCAATGTACCAGTATCATGAAAGTTTTGTTGTCTGAGAAACGCAACTTAAATTGTGCACATTATATGTTATCCACTGAGAACATTTATGGACGTCGGCTACGTAATTCAATACTCACGTTTTCAACATCCACAGAGAACATTTCGTTTTCGAGGATTACCTAAAACTACGACTGTCAGTTTCTCTTTGATACAAACAGAGATCATGCAAAAGATAGAAAACACAATATGTAAATATTACATATTTTATAATTATATAATTATAAATCTATTTTAAAGTAATAAAATTAAAATATAAAGAAAATGTCGGATATATATTTTTACACAATTAAGTTTGTAAAAATCTTATATAACTTTGTGTGTTTCTAGACTGATAAATTTTATGCCGCGGTTATACTAATGGTTATACTAAACACATATGACCGTTGACAGGCACTTATGCACGAAAACTAGCGAATCATCGTCAAACACTGACATATGTCGTATTATACTCGTTTCAGAATGTCCACAATCCAATTCCGCTACAACCATTAAAAGCAACATCTACCATCATTCTTACTGGATACATTCCTCAAAATTCGTCGAGGTATTTATTTTAAACTCGCATGAAACTATGTATAATTATTTATAATTCGTGATTTATTTTTTGTATTAAATTTATAGAGCGAAGATATAGAATAGAGCAAATCACGACAGAATAGAGTGTGGAAGGAATATTCGATAAATTATAACTTAGGAATAAAAGCTGAAAAAAGAAAAAACGCGAATCATCCAAAAAATCATTGCTACAACGTTATTATAACGATATTTACTAACGTAGTAAAATTTTCAAGTATATAGTTTTTAACATTGTATGCAATATTATTATGAGTATGCAATATCATTATAAAAATTTTGACAAAGATTTCAAGGTTTGATAATGTTAAATAACATTTTATGTGTTTTTGTAAGTAATATCACAACAAATTACTTTTTTTAAAAAAAGGTATTGTACAAAAAGCGCCAAGTATAGGCATCGCGAGAGAACATATTCCAAAAAGAATTTTTGTAAAAAACAACTTTAATATTTAAAAAACAACTTTAATATATATTGAAAACTTTCGGTAAAAGATTAATCAAATCTTCCCTAAAAAAGTAATAATATAAAAAAATTACGCCAACTATAAAAATAGATATTTATATGAAAACCAAAAAATTTATTACTTTATTATTACTCTTTGGCCGATATTTGTAGTTAATTCTTATTTAAGACAGTTTTAAGTACAATCATAAGATATCATCATAAGATATTTTAAACCAATCACAGAGTCGTATTAGCATCTTAAGACATTACTTTAGATTTATATCGCCTTGGATAATTATTTAAAATGCTATATCTAATGAATGATAATATGATTCTGTATTCAATTGAATTTCAATTTAATAAAAATTGGAATAAAAATTAAATAGGAAGAAATAGAAAAGATAATATTATTAAGTAGACAGATTTATATACAAATATTCTAATACAAATAATTCATTCAATAGCATTTTAAATAATTATCCGAAGCGATATAAATCTGAAGTAATGTCTTAAGATGCTAATACGACTTTGTGATTAGTTTAAAACATCTTATGATTGTACTTAAGACTGTCTTAAATAAAAATTAACTACAAATATTGGCCAAAGAGTAATAATAAAGTAATAAATTTTTTTTGCATAAATACCCATTTTTAGTTGGCGTAATTTTTTTATATCATTACTTTTTTAGAGAAGATTTGAGTAATCTTTTACCAAAAGTTTTTAACATATATTAAAGTTGTTTTTTACAAGAATTTTTTTTGAACGCATTCGCTCGCAATGCGTATACTTGGCACTTTTTTGAACCTTTTTTTAAAAAGGTAATTTGTTGTGATTTCACATATTTTGTAGTATTTTGTAGTATTTTGTAGTATTTTGTAGTATTAAATAATCTTAAGGTGTATTAAAGATAAACGATGTGTGGCTCAGCAAGCTTATTAACAAGTAAAAAAAAGATTTGTAAAATAATAATCACACCTTAAGTTATTGGTATTTTCTATTTCGACACTTCTTGATTCCTGAAATTCAAGAGAGAGAAGCAAAGAGGCAATTTTAAACTAGAAATGTAATTCTTTTAAGAGGGTATTCTCGTGTGATGAGTCAAAAAAATCAATTTTTTTTCATATTTTTGTAGTTTGGGGTCTTAAAAATGTGTTCTTAAAATATTAAGATGAAATTCATTAAATTGACCGAGTTATAAAGATTTAAAAGACACAGCCTCCATACGGCGCGCCGACTGTGATTCTCATGCGGCGGACGGATCGTTTTGTATAAAATAGTATTATTCTTCGTCGCCAGGTAGTGCTATATACCTTGAGAAGATCTTTTGTGACCCCCCCCTGCTGCTCTCCGATGAAATTTCGTTCAAAATTTCTGTTATTAATGACTTAAGTATATACTACGGCTTAGCAATACGAAGAAATCCGAATTTAATAGAAGACATGAAAAATGCTATATGGGCTACATTTGATCATAAAAGATCGACTGACGAGAATCCATATCACGAACGTTGCCCTAAAGGTTCCACGAGCTGGTGCGCATGGCGTAAAGCGGAGGCTGCAGGAACTTTTACACATGACAAGGCACCGCTGTATGACGAAGTGCTAAATGTTATCCGACCTATTTATGAAAATTTAACTGCCGATGATTTGTTACAACGATGCCTAGGATCATTTACTCAAAATAATAACGAGAGTTTTCATTCATTAATTTGGACAATTGCACCAAAACATCTGCATTGTGGAAAGAAGACGGTGGAAATTGTAACTTTTTTGGCCGTTTGTTTATTTAATGAAGGATTCAATACAATTTTAAAAATAATGGACGTAATGGGACTAAAGATTGGCCAGAATGCAAAATTCGTCGCAGATAATCGAGATAGCGAGCAAATTAAACGTTCAGAGCGTCAGAGCAGCGGGCGTCGTACGAGTCAAAAGAAGCAAGAACTGTCAAGAGACAAGAAAAAACTGACCAACATGAATTTCTTAAAGTTGAGGAAGGTCTCTTGTATGGCCCTGGTATAGCTGATTAAGGATAAATTACTGAAATTATTCATTATCCACTTCGTAAGTGCATAAGAATCTTTAAACGCGTTTTTCTCGAAACGGCATTTTTCAAATCGGGCGTGTATTTTTCTTGAAAACTACTGGACCGATTGACTTGAAATTTTACACACATATAGTGCACATATTAGGCTATCGTCCGACCTAGAATTATTTTGATATCTTTAAAATTACTATTTTTCCGGACCATAAAAAATTAGAATTTTTTAGTGAAAATCAGACTACTATTTTTCAAGCGTCGCCATTTTGTCAATTATTCTTTATATTATTTAATTCTAGGTCGGACGATAGCCACATTCATAAAGAACAAAACAAAAAAAAATTGTTTATTTTAGATGACGAGGACGACGGAAATCAACACGCCCGATAGAAGACAATTTTACGACGTGACCTATTTCGTCCATTTATATTTTTTACTATTTTGAATAAAAAGCTTTGAAAAAATTTGAGATGCTTCTTAAAAGATGAATAAATGTGTGTGCAAAATATTAACTTTGTAGGTTCATCCATTTGTTTAAAAAAAATTCTCAAAAATCGCCTTAAAAACAGGTCTCCACACGAGAATACCTCTTAAATTTGTTTTAAATTTATTTCTTTTAAAATCTACATTATTATTTTCATATTTGATTTCTAATATTTCCATACCTTAAGAAACACAAAAAAACAAAGAGGCAATTTTAAACTATAAATGTAATGAAAATGTTATGTTAATTAATATGTTACTTTTGAGGGTCTTTTTTCTATTCTTATAAAATATATATTGTTATTTTCACATTTGATTTCCAATATTTTCAATTAATATGTTACTCTGAGCGTCTTTTTTTCTATTTTGTTTCTTTTAAAATATATATTGTTATTTTTATATTTGATTTCCAATATTTTCATATTTCAATAGAACAAAGGCAATTTTAAACTAGAAATGTAATGAAAATAAGAGGCTTTTAGCTCCTTATATAATTCTCAAAATGTCAACGATACTCGCAATCCTCGCAATAGTAACGTCAGAAAAAGGTCGCGACTTAATACATTGGCTAAACTAGAAATTTTTAGTACCGACAGTAAATATCGAAATTGATATTATCGACTAGCATCGACTAATATTATCGATGGATAAGGCCCCCTTTGCCGACACTTGACGACCAATAAACGACGTTCTGTAGTACATTTCTTCACCCTTCACCGCAGTCGTCCTTGCCATCACTTTCGTACATTTCTTCGCCCCTCATCACGGCCCCTCTTGCCCACACTTTTGTACATTTCTTTGCCTCTCACCACGACCCCTCTTGTCTACATTTACGATGATGACTAACAAGTAACCCTACCCAACGGTCCCTCGCGGATTTCTATGAGCTCTTGATATTTTGTTTTAGGATCGAAAACAAGTAAAACTAACTGGTTTTTATGTGCCGAGACGCCACTTCAAGGGGGGAAATCGCCCCTTGAAAAAAATACGTTTTTTTCTTTCAACGAGAATATCGTCGAAACTATAAGAGATAGAAAAGAGTTTCTTGAACAAAAATTAGATGGGATAACGAGCACTTAAAAACTGTGTAATTTACAAATGTAATTTTTGTAAATTACGTAAGTTACATAGGTATCTAATGTAAAAAACGCAAGAAATATATTATTTTGATGCATAAGATGATTAATTTGCATAAAATACTATTGGAGGTGAGGTAACATACATGTAATTTGTGTAAAAAAATCACGAAAAACCTCGACATTCTCATCTCTGGGTAATACTTTTTATTGAATATCCTCATAACTATGGAAGAAAGGAAAAGTTTCTTGAACGAAAATTGTATTATGAAAAGAGTGTTTAGCAACTACATAATTTACAAGTATAATTTATGTAAATTACTCAAATTACATAAGTACATAATGTAAAAAATGTAGGAAATTAACTTTCTGATGCATATGATTTAATCTCATAAATTACGATGACAAGTTACGTAGTTTACTTGTAAGTTATGTAAGAAATAAACGACAACCCTGAATATTCTCATCTCTGAAGGCACTTTTATGTGTTTTCTTTTTTTTTTCAATTGTTTTTTTTCTGTCATGTTTGTTAGGTGTCACTCTTATTCTTTTGTTCTGAAATTTCCGAAAAATCGGAAAAGGAATTGAATTTTCAAAATCATTTCATTCTGTTTCATGACTTGAGTCACTATGGAAAGTCATGAGATTCTTGTCTCACTTTTGGGCTGCTTTTTAAGTGAGTCCCCTTGCCTCTCACTTTGGGGTGCTTTTTTAAAGTGAGTCCCCTTGCCTTTCACTTTGGGGTGCTTTTTTAAAGTGAGTCCCCTTGCCTCTCACTTTGGGGTGCTTTTTTAAAGTGAGACCCCTTGCCTCTCACTTTTGGGGTGCTTTTTTAAGTGAGTCCCCTTGCCTCTCACAGAGAAAAAACAATTGAAAAAAAAAAGAAAACACATAAAAGTGCCTTCAGAGATGAGAATATTCAGGGTTGTCGTTTATTTCTTACATAACTTACAAGTAAACTACGTAACTTGTCATCGTAATTTATGAGATTAAATCATATGCATCAGAAAGTTAATTTCCTACATTTTTTACATTATGTACTTATGTAATTTGAGTAATTTACATAAATTATACTTTTAAATTATGTAGTTGCTAAACACTCTTTTCATAATACAATTTTCGTTCAAGAAACCTTTCCTTTCTTCCATAGTTATGAAGATATTCAATAAAAAGTATTACCCAGAGATGAGAATGTCGAGGTTTTTCGTGATTTTTTTACACAAATTACATGTATGTTACCTCACCTCCAATAGTATTTTATGCAAATTAATCATCTTATGCATCAAAATAATATATTTCTTGCGTTTTTTACATTAGATACCTATGTAACTTACGTAATTTACAAAAATTACATTTGTAAATTACACAGTTTTTAAGTGCTCGTTATCCCATCTAATTTTTGTTCAAGAAACTCTTTTCTATCTCTTATAGTTTCGACGATATTCTCGTTGAAAGAAAAAAACGTATTTTTTTCAAGGGGCGATTTCCCCCCTTGAAGTGGCGTCTCGGCACATAAAAACCAGTTAGTTTTACTTGTTTTCGATCCTAAAACAAAATATCAAGAGCTCATAGAAATCCGCGAGGGACCGTTGGGTAGGGTTACTTGTAAGAAAACGGAGTTTCTTACTCGTAACGGAGTTTCTTCTCGTAAACTCGTCACATTTAGACTTTGCATCGCAATATCTCCGCTCGTAGGGTACATAGAAGAAAAAAAAATACTTTTCTTATGCAAATCAATCCCAACTTATCCATTGAGCCTACTTAGAAGTTGATCAGATCAGCCATTATTGAGATCTGATAATCGAAGGGTCTCTCAAAATTTGATCTCGCGTAAAAGAGTCTCGGTCTGTCTCACGCTTCATATTGCGCGCTGTGTATACTTGGCGCGAGACACTACCGTGCCTCTTGATGCCCTGTATCTGTCCTGTATTACTTTATATAACGTATTACGTTATATAAAGTATTACGTTATATAACAGTATTACTTTATATAACGTATCACGTTATATAACAGAACATTTCTGTAATTAAAATTTCATTAACATGAAAGGCACAAAGATAAGAATTACAAGATATGATTAAATTTAAAAGTAATTTCCAAAATTAGTCAAACTCTTCTTCATGGTTTCATGACTAAACGTGAACTTATTTCAATATAATCACATGGCAGGTTTTCGGTAAATTTAATATGCAAGACAGCTGGAAACATTGCTCTGCATTTCAATCCACGACTGGACAGAGGCTACATTGTAAGAAACACGAAAGTGCGTGGATCCTGGGATGACGAGGAAACTTGTTCGCCTGCAGGTCCAAGCGGATGTATTTTCCACCGAAATACTTATGTGCATCTTATGTTCTTTTGTACGAATGATGCATTTCAGGTAAGAAGTATTTGGAATATCTTGATAATGAACTTATAATGAACTACCGATAACAAGAGCAGTTTTGATTCATACCTATTCTATTTCCTTTAGTTTTTTATGAGAAAAAACATGACAATATTCATTTTTCTGTATTGACAACCAGAGAGCAAAGTTTGAAAAATGTTTTTCTAATTTTGGTACCCTCTCTCTCATGAACCATAGATCTATAAACTATAGACAAAAAATTAATATATTCTCAATTTGCTTGACGAAATATTTTGTTTGAGCTGTTGCTCAATAGATTATAAGGGAACTTTTTAAAAATAAACAAGATAAAAAAAGTATTATATACAAATTATTCATTACAATTATAGAGTTTAGAAGGAGACATAAGGTTATATAATCACCCCATAAGAGTTCAAGATTATTTCAAGGTCAATTTGATTTTTTAAATAGAAAGAACTATAAAAACTAAGATCAAGCTCGTATTTTGCAATGCAAAGTGAAAAGGACAAGGGAGAACAACGAGCAAAAAAATAAAGTTTTTTAAATATAATAATATAATATAATTTAATATAATAATATATAATTTATTAGTAATTATTGGAACGTTTCGTGCCTACAGAAACTTTATTAACCGAAAACTAATCATGTAAAAATAATGTGTAAACATTAATTCTAACGGAATATTAAATGATAAAAATATATTAAGTGATAAATTAAGATAAGTGACATATAAATGTTTATTTTAAAAAAAGCTTATAACAATACTATATAACGTTATTTACTATAACGTGTCATAAATTTAAAAAATAAATAATGATATCAATTTAAGGTATAAAGATAAGGTATAAATTTTATTATTTTAAAGTATAAATTTTAATTAGTCTAAATTCTTATATTATTACACTTGTTCTTATTGTTACTTTATTGTTATTATTTCTATTCTTAAAAAATCTTTTAACTTTTTTTAGTTCTTTCTTTAATTCTTTTAATTCTGATTTTCTTCATCTAACTAATTCCTTCTCCGTTCTCCAGTAATTGCACTATTCCTTTGTTGCTTTTTGTCTCTGCTCGTGCAATTCGTTATGTTCTACCACCTCCTTATTCTGACATATCCTGTAAAGATTTTTATCTTGATTTTGCCAAAAATTGTTATTAATTTTTTTATTCCTAAATCTCGTAATTTTTTGTCTTTTCTTCCTTATTTTTTTAAAATATTCTGGTTATCTATTAAATAAAAGTTCTATCTTTTTCTAGAATTTTGTATTTTTTTTAATTGTGTCTATTTCTGAATTTCAGAATTTCTTTTAATTAACCTACTTATAATATCTGTCCTTTCTTCTTTTATTATTTTGACCTCTACCCCGGACATATTATTTTTACGAATACATTTCTTTTTTTTTTACCTTTCACTTTTTTTTACGTGAGGAAATCTTTATGGATACTCGCCCCCCCCCCCCTCTGGAAGAGAGAGAACGAGTTAAGCCGGACTCTTACTGCCTAAACCTCGGTGACCTATTCGGGCGCGTGTCGCAAACCTCCCTGGTTTCGTTCGTAGGATATCACTTCAGGAAGACATCACTTAGCTAACTTTTGAGCGGGAAGGGAGTGAAGCTTCCCCCTCAATCCACGAAATATCCGCGAAAACACTCAATCTCGTCGCCGAAGCAAAGCCACACTGCCTCGACGACGCCGTCTCGTGTCATGTGCAATGGGGAAGGAACGCCCTCACGCTCCCTCCTCCTGTGACCGTGGATGACAAGTAGGAGGAGGAAAGATGGCCGTGCTGCTCGCAGCACTAGGGAGCCGATGACTCCTTTTTACGAAAGGGAGTCGGATCGCTTGCCCGAGCGCGCAGAAGCGGACCCGGGGGAAGGAGGAGATTCCTCAATTCCACCTCGCCACTTGCACTCGCGGCACTTCTCTTTCTCCGGACTGAGCGAGGACCCTAGGTTCCCGACACCAAAGCCGAATGCCTCCCCTTTCAGTCCGCCGATCAGAGCACACTTCTTCCTTTTGAAGGAAGCGGGGTCGAATGGAGCTGAAAGACTGGACTGAGACTGGCTCTCGGACCAGCCCTCTCCTACCCGATATACAGACAGACTCCTTTCCTGTGGGAACAAGAAATCTCAGACGAAGGAACTTTTCACGGCCCGTCGCTCCTTCCACAGCTC
The DNA here is from genome assembly GCA_901521435.1 of Crematogaster levior. Taxonomy (NCBI): domain Eukaryota; kingdom Metazoa; phylum Arthropoda; class Insecta; order Hymenoptera; family Formicidae; genus Crematogaster; species Crematogaster levior. Next base: position 45,340 of record CABEGB010001523.1, read on the forward strand.
GTCCCTCGCTTGCGACCGAGTGCACTGCGGTCACAAAGGTTGGCCTGGCTTGGACTTGGTCGACGCCGAACTCTCGACAGACCCAGCCCGCAAGCTCTACCGGCTCACCTCTTTAGGGCCGGTCTTACCCGGGAGCGAGAGCTCCTGCACTTTGCCACCGCAAGACCCGTTGCGAGGCTCGGGTAAAGGAAACGTTTGCTTCACGTCCGCGTCCGCGAGACCCGCCTGGCCACGGCTTTGCCTCTCACTTAGTTTTACTTTGCTTATCTTTTTCTCAAGTTAATCATTTTTTAAGTATGGTATGTCAACCTGGTTGACAGGGCTATCCTTCTCTTCAATGACAGATTCCACAAAGACAATATTCGCATTGTAAAAGAAATTCTGCGTAATAATCTGTACCCCAATTCATTTATTGAGAGACACATAAAAAATAGGCTTAACATATTACAATTCAGACAAGTTAATAACGACTCTCATTACAACATTCCCTTTGACATGAGTAATTGCATCGTTGCTCCGTTTAATAATAAACTTTCCAGTAGCATAGAACGTATCCTCAGTAAAATTAACGTTAAAGTACTTTACACTATCTCCAAGAAATTAAATGTCATTATAAAAAATGGAAAGGATGCACTTAGCATCTTTAAACAGACTGAGATAGTGTACGAAATTGACTGTTCGGATTGTGATGCGTGTTATATAGGGCAGACGAAAAGACATTTATTAACCAGACTCAACGAACATCGTAATAACATTAAAAAACCTCCTGACAATCATTCAGTGGTCAGCAAACACAGATTATATCATGAACATGAATTTGATTGGGACAACCCTAGAATACTTCATAAGGAAATACATACAAAGAAAAGGGAGATAGCAGAAATGTTTTTTATTAAGCGTAGCAATGTTGCAATTAACTCCAGAAGAGACACAGAAAATTTGACTTCCATTTATGACGGACTATTGAGTATTTTATAATTATCCTCAGATATAACTTACACCTTTATTTATAATTGTTCATTTTATTAACCCTATGTTTTTACTTATTTATTCTTATTTATAATGTTTTAGTTCATTGACCCTCTGTTTTTACTTATTAATCTTATTTATAATGTTTTAGTTTATTGACCCTCTGTTTTACTTATTATTCTTATTTATAATGTTTTAGTTCATTGACCCTTTGTTTTTACTTATTTATTCCTTTGACTCATTGCTTCTTTACTTTTACTTATTTTCTCACAGTTTTATAAAATTTATTGTTATCATTTTATTCCATCGACTTGTTTTCATATCTATATTCAATGTTTACCGTGTATTTATGTATTATTATAAAATTTTGTCCCCTGCGCCTTGATTCACATTTTATATAACGATCATTTCTTGTATCGATGTCACCGACATCAGACGTGCTTACATCTCCCAACTATGTAATTTATTAAAATTGTAATCATCCATCGGACCATCTTTTATGTGAGTCACAGATTGATCATATTTTACACTTATTTATTTTACACTTATTTTGTATTATCATACTTTTCAATCATATTATATTGTAGATTTTTGATAAGGACCTGAACTATAGGTCGAAACGTAAAAATAAAACTTTAAGTTTATATCATTGATGCTGGTTTGAAGTCGGTTATTGTTTTTACCTTAATTTTATTATCACTGGCAAAGACAAGATTATACTATCTGTTTTTATTTTTTAAGTATATTTCCATAAGTATATTTTATTAGTCGGATTCTCTCTTTTATTCGAATTTTAGTGCTCTTTTTATGATCTCTATTCTTATTACTTGTGTTTATGATCTCTATTCTTATTACTTGTGTTTTTGTTTTTTCCCTAACTATATACTCTGATGTATTTCTCTAACTATATATTCTGATGTATTTCAGTCTAATGTTAGCGATCATTTTATACAGATTTGATCCATATATACATATACGTATGATTAAAAATTGAAAAATTCAAATGTTACAATAGATTATTTAAGACAACATGTATATATATATATATGATAATATATTGGTGTGGGTATAATAGGCAGATTAAAAAAACATGGAAACACACAATAAATTATTAACTGACATATGGAGTACGTAATCACTGCAATATTGTTTTATTGAATCATCATTTGAAATCATTGATCGCATTACTTCAACTTTCCACCTTCACTCAACTTACAATATTTTTTGAGTATACACTTCATGTTTCGGTTTAGACGTAGATTAAATTTAGTTTGGAATCACTCGATTCATATTCATTGATCAGGTTTATTTTATTATAATTTGCGCTGTCATTATTCATGTACTTTCTAATCATTTTCGGAATATTCTCGGTCACATTCCTTTCTCTTCGAAATGTACTCTACGTTTCATGTTTACTATTTTCGCGGTAAAGCTTGTTTTCGCACATCGCTTCAAGGCTGCTCCCGGCAGGACATTCCAAGCATAGCGATTCCCTCTTTTTCGTAGAGGAAAGTTTTGGTACCCGATCGGCGCTCCAATTACTGACGACGTTAGAACGCTACGAGAGAGCACACGATCGAGACGTGTTCATCTCCGAGACGCGCTGTTAAACCGATACTAGAACCGAGTGTGAACATTAGTCGTGAGTGCGCACAGTGTTAAAACTATCTCGTACCTATCTCATCAACTACGCTAGATGACCGCGGCTAGTTGAGAAAGCTGCTAAATTAGCTCCGAATTACCCAGAGTGGCTACGCGCTGTCGTTTCCCGCGACGGCCACTTCCCGTAAAATCGCGTAGCGATCGCGAGTGCGCATCAACTCGCGTGGAAGGAACGACAGTTTTATAAGAGTGGACATTGAGACGTTTTAATAAATTGAGATTGTCATTGTTGTGAATCTCAACCTGTGCAATTCTTTTCCGGCGTTCAGATCTCACGCTCCTCGCTCACGTTTCATTTGCACTCTTGCTCCCTCACATGCTCATCACTCTATCCTCCCGCTATCTCTTCGACCAGTGCTCGCATAGGGCAAACCAACGCTCCTCCGCACTCTATTCTTCCTCTCGCTCTTTCGCTCGCGCTCTCTCTGAGCGAATCCAGCCTTCTCTCTCACTGCTCGTGATCAATCTTAGCCGATCGCGAACGCTTCATCTTTTTGCTTTTTAACCTTACTTTACAACTAATCTCATGTACAACATACAACATGGAATATGCGAAACATTATTAGAAGATTATTATGCTCGAGTCAAGGTTAAAAAAAAGTGATTCTCTATTCAATGTATGTGTCTGGAAAGCTTTCAAATGAGCTTGTTCAATAATATTTACAATTCATTTTAATTATGTACACATAATTGATTGACACTCACACATTCCATGGTATGTGTATTGATCGATTGAAATCTCCTAAAATATTTTTTGTTCGAATGCTCGACATAAATTAAATAATATACCCTGTATATTACCCTATACGGACTGACATCATGGTGCTGTTCCATGACAGTCGGAAAACGGAATCTCGGAAGAGTAACAGAGTGGGGGTCATCCAATCACAATCATCTTGCTGTTCTGATTTTACGATGCTTCGGCTCCACATGGACTAATATTTCCGGAATTGTTCCGGATTAAAAAAATCGGAATTCATTTTTATTGTTTTATGACAAAAGAAATAATTGCTATAGTAGAAAAATCAGTAAAAAAATGAAACTTACATATATATTTTTTATCGTAACAGAAGATAATAAAAAAATTTTCTTATATTTAAAAGGATGTGTGAAGTTAGAATAGCATTCCGTTTTCCGTAAAAATCAGTCCATAGGGAGCATCGTGATATATATATATATATATATACAGGGTGACCCATTTTAATCTATGACCCCAAATATTTCCGTTCCCTTGCATTTTACAAAAAAATGTTTCAGATAAAAGTTGTATGGTTTTAAGGGGGCCATAAAACGATTCCATTGGTTTGACCTTGGATAGTCGTTTGAAGGTCACACGAAGGTCACCTTCAATTTCTTAAATTAAAACCACTATTTTTCATTACATATTCTTGTAGCTTATTTTGAGAGCTTTCCAAAACACTATAATAAAGTTATTTTCCATTAAGTATTTGTCGCGTTATGAGGTTTAAAAGTTACGATACTGCCGGCATTAGCATTATCCGAGATGTACCACGTGACGGTCAGATTTACATCTCTTGTGTGTGTGTGTGTGTGTGTGTGTGTGTGTGTGTGTGTGTGTGTGTGTGTGTGTGTGTGTGTGTGTGTGCGTGCGTGAAGGCGGGTATTTAAAAATGATTAAGTATTTTATTGAAGGTATTCAAAGACACGTCCACCTTGTTGGATACATAAACGCAATCTTTTATGAAAATTGTTACGCACTCTATTAAGAACAGTTGGTGTTATGCTTCTGAACATTACGAATACGTTGCTGCATATTTTCAATAGTCGTCGACTCAGTCTCGTACACTTTTTCTTTAACATATCCCCAGAGAAAAATAAATCCAATGACGTCAGATCCGGAGATCTAGGAGGCCACTCCTGAGTTTGATTACCTAAATCAATCCATTGTCTTCCGAATACATTATTTAAATAGTGAAGAAATATGGACCAATAACTGAGAAAAATGCTATGATATCAAGAGATATCAAGATAGTCCCTGACGTCGCGTGCTCTGTGAGCGAGCGCCCCGTCTTGCGTAAACCACATTCGAATACGTGTCTAAAGATCAACATTTTCTAAAAGAATCGGTAACTAATTTTGCAAAAAAAAATAAATAATTTTGCGCATTAAGGTTTGCTTGAAAGAAATATGGACCAACGTCTAATTTCTCTTGATATCATAGCATTTTTCTCAGTTATTGGTCCATATTTCTTCACTATTTAAATAATGTATTCGGAAGACAATGGATTGATTTAGGTAATCAAACTCAGGAGTGACCTCCTAGATCTCCGGATCTGACGTCATTGGATTTATTTCTCTGGGGATATGTTAAAGAAAAAGTGTACGAGACTGAGCCGACACCCTTATAAAAATTTTTCACCGTTTTTGGCCCGTTTTTGACCGGCGAAAACGGTCAGTTTGTGTGGTACATTTGAGAGACAATCCGCGGATATTTTCTTGTGAGTAAAAAAGAAACGTACTAACGTGTTGTTACTCATCAACGGAAAATTGAGTATTGAAAACGGACAACCTACTTCGTCCTCATCTTTGTAAACGTACATTTGATTCAATGAGTATGATCCGTTTTTAGGGCGCAAAGGGGATGTCGTCCAATTTTCCGTAAAAATGAGTGGTTAAAACGGATTGCGTACGAGTATATCCGAGTGGTAATAACGTATTCTTATGAGTATTTTTGAGTGGTAAATACGTGCTGTGTGTAAATTTGAGATGTAAAAACGTACATTTAGCTACGAGCAAAAAATACTCGTTTAGCACTCATAAATACTCACATAGCACATTTTGGCTGCGTTTCGATATTCACTGCAAGTACTGAAAATCTATAGTGTATGTGACGTAAACTATAGATTTTCAATATTTGCAATGAATATTGGAACGTAGCTTTTGAAATAAAATAATCAAATAATCAATCATTATAATTGTTCATTTATTTATAGTAGTTTAAAACATTTATATAAATTTATATAAATTATAAAAATTCGTGGACATATTTTTAAGTTTGTAGAATAAATGTACTTCAATTTAGAGACAATCCGCGGATATTTTCTTGTGAGTAAAAAAGAAACGTACTAACGTGTTGTTACTCATCAACGGAAAATTGAGTATTGAAAACGGACAACCTACTTCGTCCTCATCTTTGTGAGTAAAAAAGGAACGTATTAACGTATTGTCACTCATCGACTGAAAAACGAGTGTTAAAAACGGACAATCCACTAAAAAATACTCATACACATACTCACGTATACTCGTCATGCTCTTTCGCAATAGACTAAGCGTGCTTGAGAGTGCAAGAAACGGACATAAAAATGATAAAACGGGCTAAAAACGGGCTAAAAACGACCTATATGAGGTGTAAAAGCGGTGAAAAATTTTTATAAGGGCACTATTGAAAATATGCAGCAATGTATTCGTAACATGTTCAGAAGCATAACACCAACTGTTCTTAATAGAGTGCGTAACAATTTTCATAAAAGATTGCGTTTATGTATCCAGCAAGGTGGACGTGTCTTTGAATACCTTCAATAAAATACTTAATCATTTTTAAATACCCGCCTTCACACACACACGCACACACACACACACACACACACACACACACACACACACACACACACACACACACACGCACGCACGCACGCACGCACGCACAAGTTTGCAACTTTCGATACAAAGCTTGGTTTCACATGGATTTATAACTTTTATATGGGTTTGCACACATGGGTCATTATTAAATACACAATTAAATACTGGCTTATGTAAAATATTAATATTACAGTAATAATGCATCCTGCATAAAAGTTCTACTTTTAAAAGAGCTACAATTTTTAAAGTGTCTTTGTTTGGGTTATTAGGGTGAACAATACGTTAAAATACTATTGCAAACCAAATTTCAGACTAATCGAAGGATTTTTTAGTACAACCGACATGTTTAAACATGTTTATCTGTTAAAATGTCACTCCTACAGTAAAAATGACGACATAAAAATTGTATATACGACATAAAAGTTGTGTTTTTATAAGAACTACAACCTTTAGTGGAGACATTTTTCTCTAAAGTTAACATTTATTGAAATGGAGAAAAACCTGCAAAAAAGCAATTTTCCTTTGTTTTGATGACCTTCAAGATGGCCTTGTATCAAATTTTTACTATATTCGTGATCAGTGCGTCAAAATATCATTGTATACCAAATTTCCGGAACAATTAAACATATACTTTCTTAGAAATACAATCATGATTTCTACTGATGTTTTTGTTTATAACTTTAAAATTATTGAAAAATCACGGTTATGACATTGATAACTGATTTTAATATGACCTCCCAAAATTATCTGAAAAATTTGGGCCTGGTCGGAGGAGTGTCCCATTCGGAAGAACACCCGTTATTCCAATTAATTAACAGAAAAAGATAAAGAATAGAGGTACAATAAAAAATAGGGATTTCCATTTAAAAAGTTTAAGGTGACTTTTACATGACCTTAACAACACTTTAAGGGCATACTAATACTATTACTATAATGCGTCACTTGAAACCCTACTACTTTCGTATAAAATATTTTTGTCTAAAATGCATTTACGAAATATTCGACCTGTTATGTTTGAAATTTAACACCCGGTAGAATTATAAAATAAAACAAATTATTTTGTACAAAAAGGAGAAAATTGATAATTAATATTATTTTAAACTTTTTCAAGTTTTTAATTTTTTAATTAATGTCTTAATTATTTTTTTAAATTTATTTTCTTTATTTATTTTATTCTTAAAATTTTTCTTATTTTTTTTTATTTTAAAGCAAATTTTAATGTTAACATGAGCAACAACTGGGAGTATTTTTTTCAAAAAACTTTTTTATTTTATAGTTATTTTATAGTTATTTTCTGGTATGTTTATACACAATATAAAATGTATAAACGTTAAATATACGTATTTAAAATTTCTTCCCATTTATAAATAAATAAATAAATAAATAAATCATGTGCAGATCATTCTTAAATTCTTTTGAATAACATTCTCTTTGTTTATTACAATTAGCATCTGTAAAATATCAGTTATTATTTCAATATAATATTTCTCAGAAATATTATATTGAAATAATAACTGATATTTTACAGATGCTAATTGAGCCACTTTTATATTTCAGATCGCGGTGAACGGAGAGCACTTTTGTGCCTTTTACTACAGATTGCCACTCGAAGATATAACAGCTCTCGAAATTAATGGGACTATTGAAGATATCAGGATTCGTCAACTTAATCTATTTGTATATCCAGATCCTAATATCTGCCGACCATCACGAACATTGATTCTGACAACCGATGAACCACTTATGGATTTTCTAGTAAAATTTACTATTTTATTTATATAATAATAAGGTGTAACCAAACGAAAAAGATAAAATGCTAGCAGCATGTATCTTGTATTAAAATTTACAAAAATTTACAATATAAACTGATTTTTGTTATCTGCTGGATAATTCTAATCAGTTAAAAAATATAAGGGGTTTTAAGAATTCCATGGAAACGACTGTACATAAAAAATCGATCTTCATTCACTAATACAAAGTACAAAACACAATTATAAATCGTTCGTTTTAGCTAAAAAAATGTATAATCATGATGGAATATTACCGAGAGTCTATGGTCTTCCCAAAATTCTCAAAACAGGTTGCCCTTTTAAAATTATCATATCTTCCTTGACATTATATTCCTTAGCCTCTTTTTGGGTGTACTATACTTTCGAAAACGGAATACTTCCAATTTGACTGATTTTTTGCCTAAATACTTATTTCATGTAGTAAATAAGATTCCCAAATGGACTTTTGCCGCAAATGCCCCCTTTACCTATCAGCCCCCCTCAAAGATAAAACTATTTTTCTTAATTATTTCAGAAAGTATTCATTGTACAGAAAAAGTTGTTAAACAAAAAATGAAGCTCATAAAAAGCTCTACAAATAATGTCCTATACATATTTTACCTAACTCTAATACTTTAGTCGTTATTATCAAAATAAGGACAAATTCTCTGCTTTAAAAATGCAAATTATTTTCCTGTATAATATTTGGGTAATAGTGAACTTTCTACGCGAAGCAAGTTCCACGCACACCTATGTGTGTAGTTTTTCGGTAGTGGACCCCCCCGTAGGGGTGGTGGAACACACTGCTTCCACGCGTATACTTTTTAATGCAAAGTAAGGTTTCACATGGGTTTTACATGGGTCACTTTGAGGGTGGGGGTGGGGTAGATGTCGGTTCGCGTAAAAAGTTCAGTATTACCCAAACATTATACAGGAAAATAATTTGCATTTTTAAAGCAGAGAATTTGTGCTTATTTTGATAATAACGACTAAAGTATTAAAGTTAGGTAAAATATGTATAGGACATTATTTGTAGAGCTTTTTATGAGCTTCATTTTTTGTTTAACAACTTTTTCCGTACAATGAATACTTTCTGAAATAATTAAGAAAAACAGTTTTATCTTTGAGGGGGTTGAGGGGCAAAGGGGGCATTTGCGGCAAAAATCCATTTGGGAATCTTATTTACTACATGAAATAAGTATTTAGGCAAAAAATCAGTCAAATCGGAGGTATTCCGTTTTCGGAAGTTTATCTCTCTTTTTTCCATTATTTCCACAACATTATTCTTCAAAGCATGCTTAAAACTTCTAGTCATATCGACAATAGTTTTCAACTAGTGAAAAAATTAATTCGAATACATATAGATAACAATTTTGTCCTCGAATTTTATTCAATATTAATTTCCTTCTTCACCAATATCCCGACCAACTTGGCACTTGAAACACGTTTCCATCAGATGGTTCCATATTTCTAATTTTCCCTAAGATAAATTCCCTAAAAAGATAATATCCCTAAAGATAAATTCTTAAAAGTACAACTGGTATTAAACTCCACATATTTTTTAAAAATAATGCATATACAGGGTGGGGAAAATGTACCGGGACCTAAATAACTTCTGAACGGTTTGAGATATCGGATTGAAATTTACGGGGTTACAATAGTATCACACAATCTACCACATAACACCAAAAACGCTCATTTTAACACCCCCGGGGGGTGGGGGGAAAGGAGGCGAAAAAATCTTAAATGGAATATGAGATCGAGTGAGGACTTGTTCGAAAGAGCTTTTCGAGACAAGAACAACGCGATGTCGCCGAGGTCTCTACGATTTTTTTTCGCAGAGTTATGATCATTTAAACATTGAGATTTCGCAGTAGCGGAGGGTGTGTGTGCGTGTGTGCAAATGTGTTTCACAGAAGAGACAGGGACCCCGTGGTTCGTCAATTCCACAGTAGTTAACGACTCCAAACCCCCTCTGCTGTGTGCGTGCGTGCGTGCGTGCGTGCGTGCGTGCGTGCGTGCGTGCGTGTGCAAGACCGTGCGTGTGTGTGCATAATGTGCGTGCGTGCGTGTGTGTGCGTGTGCGCGCGCGTGCGTGTACGTGTGTGCGTATGTGCGTGCGTGCGTGTGCAAGACCGGGTGTGTGTGTATAATCAACTAAGGCAATTGTAGGGAGGTTTATATCAATTGTTCAAAATGTGCACCGTCAACTGTTTGACAACAAGCTATCCGATGATAAAAAGATAAAACGGCATTTTGAATGTAATTATGAGGGATAAGAGCAGCTTCCTGAAGAATCCGATTTCGTAATTCATCCAGATTTTGTGGTTTTGTTTTGTAAACTCTTTCTTTTAAGTAACCCCACAGAAAGTAGTCGAGAGGTGTTAGGTCAGGCGATCTAGGAGGCCATTCGATAGCTCCTCTCCTACCTATCCATCGCTCAGGAAACATTGTGCTAAGATAATGACGGACGTTCCTTCCGTAATGCGGTGCAGCACCATCTTGTTGAAACCATGTGTCCTCAAAATTGTCCCCCACGATTGCCTGTATTGCTAGAACTATTTCATGTCTTAGCATATCCTCGTACTTCGCACCTGTTAAATTTCCATCGGTGAAAAATGGACCAATGACGGCATTATTGAGAATACCTGCCCACATATTTCATTTTTGCGGATACTGCGTGCGTGTTTCTTCAATCCAGTGAGGATTTGCGTCAGACCAGAATCTACAATTGTGCCGATTAACGTTACCATTTATCTGAAATGTTGCTTCATCTGAGAAAACTATGTTTGATAGAAAGTTAGGATCCTCGTCTATTCTTTCCATCATCAACTCACAAAATTCAATGCGTCTATCAAAATCATCCTCATTTAGCTCTTGCACAAGATGGGCTTTATAGGGATGAAATTTATTATTTTTTAATATTTTAAGAACAGACTTTTTATCAATGTCATGTTGCAAAGCAACTTTACGACTTGAATCATGCGGATTTTCGATGAAAGATTGTAGAACATCCAATGATTTTTCTGGATTTGTTGCTGACTTTGGCCTACCTAATACTGGACGATTTTTAACACTTCCAATTTCGTTGAAACGCCTTATCGTTCTCTCGACTGTAGATCTTGAAATGGCAGTACCTTCATTGCGAAAAGTTTCATTGAAAAGCTGTCTCACGTCATTGTACGATCTTTTTTTTTTTTTTTTTTGGTTACCCAGGGGAAATCCTTTATGGATACCCGAGGGGTCCGGGGGAACCTCTACGGGTTATGTGGGACTCACCGGAGGGGAAAGAAGTTCCCCTCCGGCATACCCACTAAAACCCCTGGGGGTGACCATCCTTGGCCCATAAAGAGGGGGAGCAGGGTATCGCCTAGAAGCATTCTTCCTGCTCCCCCTCGGGCATGGCCGTGAGGCGGCCTCTATCCTGGGGGGGGGGGAGACAAAACTCCCCCCCAAAACAAATTACCGAACTCCGGGGAAGGCTGGGTCACCACAGCCCTCCCCCACCCCCCCCAGTTGTTAAGAAGGGGGGGCCGCCCCCAGATGGAGATGGGGCAAGAGGCAGCTGGGGGCCCCCGCCCCCAGCTACCTCTTCTTTTTCCGCCTTCCCGCCGCCTTGCCTGAGCCAGCCGCGGGGAGGCGGTTATCCTTATCACCAAATTGAGGGGGAGACACCCAGTTGGGTAACTTCCCCCCCTTATACGTGGACAGCACTAGGGCCTTGGCAGTTTCCTCAAGCGCCCTATGCACTGCTCCGTTGACTCTCTTCGGACTAGCGGAATGGGAGGCAGGGGAACGAAGAAACATCTGCCTTAGCTGTGAGCCAAAGCTGCTCAACCCCTCCCACCCCCCAAACTCTTGCTCCAACACCTGCCTAATACACTGAGGCAGGGGGACATGAAGAGGCAACTCCGGCACACCCTCAAAATCAATAACGAAGGAGACCTGTCTCCCATTCGTAAGATCGATCGTGAATGATGATCTGGAGGTAAAAACCTCCGTCTCGATCACTTCCTTCTCCTTTTCCTCCCCAGCCCCAACCTCCAGAGCCAGGGAGGTGTCGTTGGCGGCACCTTCTACCGCCCCCCCCCCGTCCGGTAGCCTGTGTAGGCTCACCGTCGGGCAGAGGGAGGACAGTTTCGGGTCCTCCACATCCTCCATGACCACCTCCATCAAAACGGGGGAGGCGGTTATAGGAGCCGAGGGGAGAGGGGCAGAACCCTCGCCCCCCCCCGGCTTCCACAGTTTCCAAACAGACCTCATTTGGTCCAATAGAAGTGGATCCCCCAAGAGGAGGATCCACTTCCATTACCTCAACCTGGGGAGGGGACACCCCGTCCGAGGACGGGGGGCCCTCCCCAGGTGCAACCGGGGAGGAAGGTGAAGCCCCCCTCCCCTTCCTCCGTTTCCTCCTCCCTCCCCCGCGACGGGGAGGGACCACGGGGCACCCGCTCCCACCGATCCGGTGGCGAGCGGGTAGCCCCGCGTCGGCACACTGGGGGCAGTGTGCGGCCGGCGCCGCACACGCCCCCACATGGTGCCCCTCCGCGCCACACCGCAGGCAGCAATTGCCCCGGTCGGCAGCGGAGGGACACCAACGTCGAATGTGCCCCCGCCCCAGGCATTTATAACACCTGGGGGGGGCACTTACCTCCGGGGAGGTCTGCGTCCCGACAGAACGGGACGCAGGCCTCCCCACGCCTCGAGCAACCGAGGCGTAGGACCGCGGCCCTACGCCTCCCGGACTGTCCTGGGGGGCGCACCCCCCAGGGCAAGAACACCTCCGTGACTCCTCCAAAAAACGGAGGAGCCCACCCAAGGCCCCCTGGAGCAAAGTCCAGAGGGCCTCACCACTCCTCGCAGTCGCACAATAGTGCGGAGCGCCTGCGGGGCACGCTCCGCACCGCCCGTCGTCCGATGACGACACGGGGGGGGCCGGGACACTACCCCCCCCCGCGCCGGCCCCTGAGGGTCCGAACCCTCTGGGGCGGTACGTTCTTATCGTTCTTCGTCATTTTCATCATAATATGTAATTTTTTAACGTGGTTGTCTTCCACGGGAGGGTTATTTCGGAGCCCCCCACTCCTAGGCCGGTTGGTATAACCCTCCTCACGAGTCCGGCCTACCCGGGTTTTTTAACATGGTTTTCCTTCCATGTGTGAGCTCTTACACCCCTGGGATCTCTCCCAGGGGAGCCCCTCCACCACGGCAAGGTGGCTCACAACAGAGGGGTCATTGTACGATCTCAATCGATCACCCCAGCCTCTCATCATCAAAAGAGATATGCGTTCTCGTTCAGAAAGACGTAACATCGTTGACTGAAGAGATAAAAACTAAATAAACTAATACTTGGATACTCAAGTGTTAAAAGTTATTAAAAATACAGCGAAGAGTAAAAATCACGGATTGTGATACAGTAAACTGTAATGAATGTTCAAAAATTAACTCGGGAAGCGAAAATCGAACAGAACTTGGGTACGATCTAAGATTGAAATCAATTTCAACCGTGTTCGTGATCCAAACTTCGAGGAAGAACCTGGAAACGAAAAACTGAGACCACGTGCGCTGACAATAAACGGCAGTGCTACGGTTTTGGGAATAATTCATGTTTTGATTTATCGATCGACCGATTAAGCGAGCACGGATCGTCCCAGAGGGTGGATGCCGCTCCTTGAATTACGCGAACCGTGACAAGTACTCTCGGTACGCATTGCAAGTACGAAACAGTTTGACGCACGCACATACGCACACACGTACATGCACACACACACACACACACCCGGTCTTGCACACGCACGCACGCACATACGCACACACACCCACCACGCACATACGCACACGTACATGCACACACACACACACACACACCCGGTCTTGCACACGCACGCACGCACATACGCACACACACCCTCCGCTACTGCGAAATCTCAATGTTTAAATGATCATAACTCTGCAAAAAAAAATCGTAGAGACCTCGGCGACATCGCGTTGTTCTTGTCTCGAAAAGCTCTTTCAAACAAACTCTCACTCGATCCCATATTCCATTTAAGATTTTTTCGCCTCCCTTCCCCCCCACCCCCCGGGGGTGTTAAAATGGGCGTTTTTGGTGTTATGTGGTAGATTGTGTGATACTATTGTAACCCCGTAAATTTCAATCCGATATCTCAAACCGTTCAGAAGTTATTTAGATGTCCTAGTACTTTTTCCCCACCCTGTATATATTAGCGTATAATTTGTATGTGTGAAGTTCAATATATGGTCGCTTTTATTTACCGATTTTTTTGTCTTGTATTGTGTATTTATTTCTGGCTCTTGAAAGGCTTTTGTGTAATTTTAATTATACTATTCTAATTATAGATATTACGCTAACTATTTTTCTTGAACATCCTGTATATATACATACCTGTATGTATATGCGCGTACACGCATGTACGCACATATAGAAATATACATATATAAGTTATAGTACAGGGTGTCCCACTAAAGAATGGTAATTTCTTGTGGACATGTAGAATAGATAAAAATAACTCTGTATATATATTATTGATGTATATGCGCTACACGCATGTACGCACATATAGAAATATACATATATAAGTTATAGTACAGGGTGTCCCACTAAAGAATGGTAATTTCTTGTGGACATGTAGAATAGATAAAAATAACTCTATACTTAAGTTGTTATAAAAATTTTTCTACAATCTTTTTTTCGAGATATTTGTCTTTAAATTTAAAATCTTAAAAGTATTTATTCTAATACTTTAAATTTTTTTTATAATTTTTCAGATTTTAATAAGTTGTAATAATTATTCTCACATTGGTAAAAATCTTTAAAATATGGTGATAATTTCTTGATATCATGTCAGACAAAAACATTTTTAATATTTTTTGTTCGTGGATTTATGAGTTTTGCATTTATGGGTTTTGAGTTATGGATTTCAGAACGATCCGTATAACACTGGATAGTGTTACTTGTTGGACTCTTAACTTATAAAGAAGACAATTTTCAAACGTTACACTTTGGCTATTGCAAATGACCACGTTACTCAAGCTTTGAAGATTCATAACTTTCGTTAACCCCAATGTAAAAATTAACTAGTGTTCCAGACAGCTCTTAATCTCAACTGTAAAAATGTATAATCAAAAACGTTCAATGCTCTTGATCTAAAAATGGCCATTCTCCTTTAAAAACCTTTACTTAATATAAATATTATAATAAAATCTCTCTCTCTCTCTCTCTCTCTCTCAGTCATAACCCATTTTTTATAATCAATAACGAACATTCGGTCTGCTAATATTTACGATCATATTTTATTAAATTGTGCTAATATTTATGATTACATATTAAATATATCAATTTAATAACGATACTAATATGTATCTTATTACCTCCCCTCCTTCCTTTCCTAACACGGTATAAGTGACAGTAAGATATTATATGGTATATCACCTGGTTGATTTTTTCGCAAACATATTTCTAGTTATATCGCGTTGGAAAAGGAAGGAATATAAGAAGGGACATAGTAGATTTACGTATTGTTGTTGAACTGATATATCAATTTAATATGTGATTGTGCATTTCTGCTTTGGCTTGAGGATTGTGTTTTAAAGTTAGTTAACGGTGCGTCTGTTAGTAGTCCGCTAAAGATAAGAGATATACATAACACAAATAATATTGAGCACAAAAGATTCATCCCGAATACTGGTAGTGTTATTCGTTATTGATAATTATTACAACTTATTAAAATCTGAAGAATGATATAAAGTTATTCAAGAAAAATATTCCTATAACTTTAAAGATAAACTTCTGACATCTTGGTAAAGATGTTGTAGAAAAACATAAAAATATATGGGGTTATTTTTACCTACTCTATATGACTACGAGAGAGAATGTCATCCTTTATCGGCATAATCTGTATACAGAACGTCTATATCAGATGATTTTTTTTTAATTTTCGTGAAAAATGTTTATACAAGAGTTGTATGGTTTTAAGTGGCTCACAATGGTATTTACTGCTTATATGTATATACAATATATACAAAGGCAAACAAATATTATTATGTTATGTCTCTCTTGATGTCCTATCCAACTTTCGTCTAAAATTTCAAAATATAGAAAATGCCGAAAAATACTTTAGACGAAAGTTGGATAGAACATCAAGAGAGACATAACATAATAATATTTGTTTACCTTTGAGTGTAAGAGTCAAGACCATGTAAGTCACTTTTAATTTTTGAAACAAGAAGTCCTATATTTTAATGTATCTTTTTTTAAATTAATTAATTATTTCAAACAACTTTTGTCTGAAACACATTTTTACTTGCCTAACATTTTTTTAGATATTCAAGAGAAACTTTCGTACTTCTTGAATATTTAATTATATAGGTAATTGTTTGTTGAATATTTAATTAACTATATAGATAATTGTTTGTTGGAATAAGTCTCAGTCACGCATAGAATAAATTGGACACAAAAAAATCTAATAAGACACAATAAGAAACGGATACACGGTGATTATTGGACACAGTAGAAAACAGACACATGGTGGTTGCAAACGGACACAGTGCTAATCGGACAAAGTGACAATCAGGCAAAAAGCGGACACATATGAAACTGTACAGATTTTCTATAAATGAAAGGAGT
Organism: Crematogaster levior; assembly: GCA_901521435.1. Taxonomy (NCBI): domain Eukaryota; kingdom Metazoa; phylum Arthropoda; class Insecta; order Hymenoptera; family Formicidae; genus Crematogaster; species Crematogaster levior. Next base: position 61,984 of record CABEGB010001523.1, read on the forward strand.
ATGGGATAGAAACTCATGTGGAATCATACGACGATGGAAGTAGTTTCGTTCCAAAAGCAAGGTGTGAGGTGGACTTCATTTCGTGTGCTGTACGAAGTTATATGTGTTTCGAATCTGTTTCTTGTTGTGTCTAATTGTTACTGTGTCCGATTGGTACTATGTCCGGACAATCACTGTGTGTCCGTTTCTTATCGTGTCCTATTTTTGATTGGACTTGTGTCCAATTTATTCAACCTGCTGTGTTTGATTCATTGTGTGCACAACTGGGATCTCCATGTTTGGAAGGAAAAGTGATACAAAAATTTTTTATTTGATTTAGTTTCAAGAATATGCTGTTACAATAAAGGGTTCCATTTTAACTTGATAATTTTGAAATCTATTTGAAGTTTTCATATACAAAGTGTCTTAAAAAGCTACCCCGATTTCCTTTCATTGACAGATTCTGCGTAACATTCTAAGGAACTCTGATGTTAAAATGTCGAGATTATAATAGTTTTTAAATGAGAAGCACTTAAAGTTGATCATTCACTTTGCGGAAATTTGACGCGCTTAGTATTGTACATTAGGTATGAAGGTGTCCTATAACTTACTTTTTAGGTATTGATATCATTCTGCATGAAATTATGAAAAAATTACTTTAAAGTCTTTTTTATTTATCTCTGTGATTGTTTAATTTACTGTACATAAAAATTAATGCATAATTACGCAATATTAATCAACACGTACATTGCACTGTCAAATTTGTCAAATGAAGTGTGTGTGAAGTTGGCACCTTCACACCTTTTTTTTTTGAATCGAGGTCAGAGGAAAGTGCTTTATGCACACCCGGGGTCCGCCGAGTAGTATGGGACTCGCCCTATCTAGCGGGCATACCCACTAAAAACCTCTGCCCTTTCGGACCGACGTCCTTGGCACTCGGAGAGTCCCTTCCGGAAACATCTTTAGGACATACTTCAGGTGGGTACATACTCCATCCGTGATGGCCTTGCGGCCACAGTCTATCACAACCGGTCCGTCCGATTCCCACTCATTCACACCCCTCATTCACACATAAATATATTCACTCATGCGGACAGGACAAAACATCATGGGAATCGGCAGTAGACAACAAAGACCACAAACTAGACTACAAACACCAAACATAAAGAAAAAGGGCACTGCCCCCCAATAACTTAAATAAATAAGACGACACAAAAATGAGGAATATATCCCAGCTGAGACAGCTGGGAAGTCACTCACGTCGGTGTCCAAGTCCGGGATACACGAAAGTCCAGAGTCTAGTAAAATCACTTCCTTATCGATTCTCAACTTTTAGCACTACGGTGCCAAGTCCAAGTCCAAGCCGACCACATCAGGAGACATACGGGCAGCCGCTTGACGGACCCGCTCCGCCTTCTCCTTAGCCTTCTCCGCCCGCATAACCATACACACGAAACGTGAGAAAGCCGTCCAGGCTTCCCGGCTCTCGACAATCTTCTCCACTGCGGCGGGAAGAATCGCCACATCTATTCCCAACGAACTCTTTAGGGCAATCCTCTCACAGATCTAAGTCGGGCATTCTTCCAGTGTGTGCTCCGACAAATCCACAGAGTCCCCGCAGTGGAAGTAGCTCGGCCCTGAAGACTGCTTCCCGATGTGCAGATAGGATCCAAAACAATCATGTCCAGACAGTGAGTCACATGGAATTCAAGGCTCCTCCAGCTTTTTGTCATTCATCGCTCGAACTGTGGGAGGATCGCCCTAACGTATGAGCCTCCGGAATGTTTAGGTTTCTTAGAGATTCGCCTCATTCCACTACCAGTACTCTACGTTCTTCGAGCCTGATCTCCCTATGATCCTCTGGCATCAGTGGTTCCGATTCTCTGGCCGCGTGCACTCTCTGAAATATTCTCTTCGGCGAGTAACACATACGGGGGAGTTCTAGCCAACAGGGTGGCGGCGTTAAAAGAGATTGTTCTGTAGACCGAACACACTCTGATGGCTATTGTCTTCTGTAGATTCTTATAAATCCGCTTTCCCACCGTGGATTCGGCTAAAGCGTCGTTCCAGATCGGAGCTCCGTATAAAGTGACGGACAACAGTACCCTCGCGAAAAGCCGTCGCCTGCATTCATGCGACCCCCTTAAATTCGGCATTAGCCGACAGTGCACGGATGACTTTCGTCATTTTCACTTTGATATACTTGAAATATGAGAGAAATGTAAGCTGCGAATCCAGCATCACGTCCAGATACTTTATGCTGGGAGACATACCGATTCTATACCTCCCAATTCTAATCATTGGGTCGTCTTTGTCCGAGTTTTATCGCGAAACACTGCTTCTCAACAACTCAGTCTTCTCGGTTGCTATCTCTAACCCTACCAAGTCGATTCTCCGCAACACGAGCTTGATCATTTTATTCGCCCTCGAACGCACGTCATCGACAGTTTTGTCCACACTAATAATCAGCGTATCATCCGCGTATTCTAGCACTTCGCAGCCCGGCATATATTTACGACCCAAAACCCAGCACATAATTGTAAGAGATGTTCTATAAAAGTGGGTTCAACACAGAAACCTGAGGAACATCACTTGTCAATCTTCTAATTTTAAATCCGTCACACGTTTGGTACTTAATTACCCGATCAAACAAATATCCGTCGACTATCCGCCGCAGATAAAGAGAAAAGCCATCCTTTCCAATGCCCCACGTATTGAAGGCCAAGGGAGTGAGTTGAACGCATTCTTAATGTCCAAACTTATTCCAATGGCAAAGTCTTTCTTGAGGATAGTAGAACGTTCAATCACCGCTACCACCTCCAAAGCATCTAAAGTAGAGCGACCTTCCATGAACCCATATTGCCGCTCCGATAAACGAGAGTCTGGTTTGGCAGCCATAAAAACCTTGAATCACTGCACGAGAATTTTCTCAAAAATTTTTCTAATTTCATTCAACAAGCATATCGACTGAGCCTTTGGTATACCATTCTTCGCATCCTAGCTGGAACCTGTTTTCGGAATCAAAACTAGCCTAGCCCTTTTCCATCTCTGAGGGAAAACTCCATCCTCCAAACACCTCGTAAACAGTTTAGCCATTTTCCCTACTAGAGCTGGAGGAACACACCTCCATACTTTTAGGGCAGTGGTTTCCAAACCTTTTAACACCTGAGACTTCCCTAAATGTTTCTAACGCAGTTGCGGCCTTATCACATTGAGGCCTATATGTTAACAGCTTATTTTTATATAAAAAATCAAGAAATAATAACTTTTGATAAATTTTAATAAATTAATATTTACCACGGCGCCTCTGTGTCTATTATGTGACGCACCAGGGCGCCGCGGCGTACACTTTGGATACCACTGTTTTAGGGGAATTCCATTCGGACCAGGTGAAGGATTTCCCCTTGAGCGGATAGCCAAACTCACTCCATCCACTGTCACCTTACAATTTATTAATAGCACTTCACTTTTCCACCATTCCTTTATTCATGTACCGGGCCCTCCGGAAACAATGAGTCTAATAGTCTATCTAAGGTTTCGAGTTCCAAGGTCTCAGTTAAACTTGGCCTTGACCGGCGAAACCTATTCAAAACTAATTTGTAAGGGAGTCTCCAGGGATCCTCGTCCACACTGGCGATCAATTCCTCCCAAATGGACTCAGGCTTTAGCTTTGATCTTAACGACCTCCGAACGGAGAAATCTCTTAGCGGTCTTGTAATTGTTTTCCAACATTGTGTTTGAATTGTTCCTCCCTCTGCGGCTGGAACGAATCCATTTGCGACGTGCAGCCACACAGAGTCGTCTCGTCTCTGCCACCTTATCGCACCACCAGTATGCGGCTGTTTTATACGCACGGGAGGTACATCTTTTGGCAACAAGGTTACAAACTTCTTCCATGGCCTCACCGAACCACCCCGCCAGCTTCTCGATCGAACACTCAGCATCGAAACCCGTACATCTATATTCGAGGAACCCTACGAACAAGTCCTTCTTAAACACTCTCCAGGACCACCGAAGGTATCTAGAAGGTAGTTAGAAGCGTTTGAGGAATTAAGACCCCTGGAGTCCGAATTCGAAATTTTATAAAAGATGTAATAGTGATCGGACATAGTCTTTATGCCTCCTATAACGTGCCAATCTGCTATACTACCGGAACAGCCTGGCGATGCTCAGGTTAGATTCACAATAAAGGAGTCCTGAGAGCGGACACAAGTAGAATTATTACGAGATTACACAAATGAAGGCATTTTCCGCCATCCAAACAAGTGCCCGCGAGGATTACTAAGGGAGCAACCCCAATATGACGACTTGGCGTTAAAATCTCCTCCGATAATAAATAGCTCTTGATGTACAGAGCGGAACTAGTTTCTTAACTCGTTAATGAATTCTACAAAATATATTAGATTACAGTTGGGTGACACGTACACCGCAATAAATATACAGGGTGGCTCGAACGTTCCGGCGATATTTTGAGATCTTATAGGAAATTTGATTCTGAATCAAAAATTTCCTATAAACATGGGTCGAAAAATGCTTCCTTAAAAAGTTAGCGCCCAAAAACTTCTGAAATTACGGTTATTTTGTACATTTTTACAAATATTAGGGAAGGTATGTGTATAAAATTTAGCGGGACCATTTTGATTGTGGCTACGTTGCCATCTTTGTGCGAGTCAGTCAGAGATTGGTAACCCGCGAATAAGTACGACACGCGATTATTTGATTGGCGATATCTCACGTGACCCAGCGCACGTGTATCACTACGCGTAGAGACGCGCTGGCGAAGCGCAGGAGAGGGGGCAGAAGTGAATTCAACACGGCACGATTCGGAAGTGCTCTCGCGACCTTAAGACGCATGTCAAGCCGTTGTGAAAAATCCAGTCGTTGTCGGTGAAGTCAAGTCGTGTCGGAACTGTCGGGGCGAGAGCAATCCGCCGAGACGAGTAAAGGTGTGTCGTGTAGAACGAATAGCGTTGCGCGGAATGTGTATCTCAATCGCGGCGTTGGTAAATGGTGTGGCGTATTGAGATTGCATCAGCAATCGGACGTTAAGGGTAAGCGGTGCGTGCGTACGCTTTTCGTGCGTGCAATTGCGAGCGGAACTAGTGACGCTTCTGAGAGTTGTGTTCTCTTTTTACCCGTTTCTTCGAGTTGAACAGCATTGAGACAATGAGGGCAGGTCCCTTGTGCGTACGTGTCCGTGCGTGTATTGGCGGGCAGCCATAGGAACGCTTGTGCGATCAGTACGGCCGTCATTCCTGTGTTAGTGTTGCGTAAGCCGTAAGGACATTGCGAGTGATTCCTGAAGTGTGTACTTCGTCCACGAGGGACATGAATGTGCGTGTCGACGTCGACGAGTGAGAGGGGCGTACACGCATACTTCCCGAACGGTGGAACATTACTGGTTCTTCGAGCACGGTGTTTCTGAACCGTGGGCAGACACAAGGACGTCGCGCCGCAGACGAGGAGGACTCGGATACCTCGATGACTACATTCTTTTGACACCTTCTAGGACGGTTCGCTGTGGTGCCAAAGCTGCTCTCACCGTTCCCAAGCTAAGTGCCCATCCTTTGCATTACGGGGCTCTTAGCCCATCCTTTACGTTACGGGGCTCTTAGCCCATCCTTTGCATTACGGGGCTCTACGCCCATCCTTTACGTTACGGGGCTCTACGCCCATCCTTTACGTTACGGGGCTCTTAGCCCATCCTTTACGTTACGGGGCTCTTAGCCCATTCTTTGCATTACGGGGCTCTTCGCCCATCCTTTACGTTACGGGGCTCT